>JAPDSC010056011.1:29951-53457 GCA_026290005.1 Latrodectus geometricus | reverse complement strand
ATAGATAGATATATACAATTTTTTTATCAAACATTTTAATAAAATTTAGTTAAATGTTCAATCTTTTCATTAATGTTTTGCAAAATCATTTGATTTACATAATTAGAACTATTATTATTTAATTAGGGTAATTTTTAAAATGAGAGAAACTATAATTTTTTTAGAAATCAATTTTATTATTATAATGATTAATATATAATATTATTGAAATTGAAGTTATTTTGTTTTAAATTCAGATTTGATTTTCTCAATCAGATCTAGATAAGCAATTCAACTAAATACAACATGAGCCTAAGATTCTAATTTAATAAAATATAATATAAAACATTTCCGAATGTCCATCTTAAAAATGCACAATTATACATAAATTATTTATAAAATGTACGAGTAAAATCTAAATGACAAATTATATGTAGATTTTATGCTGCTATTTTTTAATATATAGAACTGAAAAATGTTATAATGAAAATTGAAAATCATTGATTATTGTAAAGAATTTTAGTTACAGAACAATAAAGTTTCAGAAAAGTTATCAAAAAATTGGATTAACTTGGATATAAAGTATTGGATTAATTCAAAATTTAGGATTATGAATCGAACCTATACTGAGCATTGTGGTACTTCTTCGAATCGTATATTACCTTGTCTAGATTCGTGGGATTTTCCATATCAAGTACATTAGACAATACGCTTGAATCGAATAGTGTTAGAGAGTACAAACACTTGAATTTCTGACGACGCAATGCTCAACCCTCTTGCTTTATTATAAGCTTAGAAGAGAATACCACTGGAACATGAGCTTTAGATGAGCATCATTCATATTCCAATTGCATTAGAGAACCACGAATGAGCAACCAATGGTAAAATATGTGAACAGATATCCCACTAATAGGTTATTTAATTAGATTATTTAGATTATATCAATGAGGAAGATTCTCTCTCGCGATTAATAAATAAATATATATAATATGTATATATAATTGTTAATTTAAAATATGTAAATAAAAATTTAATTTTTTAAAAGGTTTTTATCTGTAAAATTTAATTTAACAATCAATAATTTTTTGAAAAAATAAATAAATTAAACAAATATGAAATATACTGCTTCACAATTATAAGGACCCAAATAGCATTTTATGATTGAAGGATATTTTAAAACTAATTAATAATTTGTTTCATTACTTTTTAATTGTAGTTTTCAGATCATCCACTTTGGCATACATTTTGCTGAGACTTTAAGATTATTTACAACAAATTCAATTCATGTACCACTAATAGAGATAACAAGATCTTCCAATGTTGTATATTGCTTCGATTGTTAAAAATATTTCTTTAGAATAATTCACAAGCATTTTCAATTAAATTAGAGTTATGAAAAGACAGGTGCCAGTTCAAAATAATTAGTTTATTTTGTTCAAATCCCTTTTTTAGATTTTAGATGTATTTGAATATGCATCTTCTTGCTGGAATCTATAGGTTAAATCTTCAAGAAAGAAACTATATGCTAAAAGGTACTGTTCTAGTTTCTTAGATATATTTTTGGGTTCATTTTTTTTAATCAGTTTTTACACTTGCAGGAATTCTATACTAAATTGTAACAAAATCTGTTTTAAAATAACTATTCTAACAACGTATTTTTTTGGTTTGCAAGAAAGGATTGAAATAACCAAACCATTTAAATAAAATAATTTTATTCTTCAAGATATAGGAGCTTTTTAATAAATTTTCTCCCGTTAACATTTATTAAAAGGCTCCTTTGCAGAAGAATTTATGACTTTTTATAAAACTCGATTTTCTGTTGATGTGTGTATGCCTGAGTGAATGTGTGGGCGATAACTTTCTATTCACACATTATACAGTTTGTTAATTTTTTAATTTAATGAAAGTTAAAAAATTTTCTGTATAAATTTTGCTTGTTTCACTTACATATTTTATATATTCTTTGAAGTGATAATATCAAGAGTTACTCTCAACAATGCAGGAAATAATCCATAAAGAACATTATGTATTGTAATCGATATTAAGATAAATCTTTATTTTCTTTTCTCTTTTGAAGCAAAATATTTATTTAATGAGATAAATTACTCTTTTATTTATTTAATATGGTGGTAAAGAACATTAAGTTTTGTCTTTATGGAAAATATATATAGGTGATATAGATTTAAGAAATATGTTATTATATATGTTTCTAGTATATATAGTTTTGCTACCTTTTCTAAGAAGTTTCTCATCATTTGCGATAACCTATTATAAATATTGTTAGAAAAATATACAATATATAATAGAGAAATTAAATGTTGGAAAATTTTTTATTGATTTTATTAAACTAATAATTTAATGTAAAAAATAAAACTTTTAATTTAAGGAACAGAATATAAGTGCTTACATTACTATTTCTAAGTCAGTAGTGTCTCTTATAAATTTTTCCTTAAGATAAAAATAAACGGAAAGACAACTTTTGCAGTAGTTTTAAAAACAATGTATATTTTATAAAAGTTTGATATTTTTCAAATATATTAGAAATGTATGAATACTGTCAAAAGTATTTCAAAAGAAAGTGTCAGCAAGCAATAAATATTAAATAACAATGAACACTGTGAACTACAGGATACGCTAACTGTGAATGAAATTATTAAAAAGAGCAACTTAAAATGTCTAAAAAATTCCAGTTCTCTCACAATTCATTTTACTTTAGGCCATTTCGAGGAAGGAATTTTTGACGAATTGTGTTGTATTAATTCAGTTATTTATTTGTTTTATGATAGTGAACAAAAACAATATAAAATTCTTCAACAATAATAAAAAAAATCTTTTAAAAATTCTGATTCCGAGGAATTGAATTTAAGTAAAAATATAAAATCTTCCTTTCATTAAAAATTAATACACTTCAATCAAGCACAACTTCAAAGTTATTGGGAATAATATGAGAAAATATTTAAAAAGTGACATACCAAAATTTTATATTATATTTATGATTGGTGATACATAAAAAATCAGTAGTATGTATGAATCTTACATAGCTCATATGTAGTTTAATCTTTTCCTAATGTTGCAAAGTTCTCCTAAATTATCAAAATCATGGATTGTACTTAACAAAAAAGCAAATTACCAAAACGTATCTTAAAAATGATTGAAACTGAGCTTTGACAAATTTACAGAAAAAATTCCTTACATATGGTAGGTTAACCATAAAGGAAAGCATTTGATATTACATAAAGTCAGTCTTATTTTAGTAAAAATGCTAAAAATGAGTATTTTCTGGGGAAAATAAAAAATCTCATTTTAAAGCTTCAAAACATTTAAAAAAAGTCATATTTACACGTAAGTATACGATTCCTCACTTGGCTGCCTTCCAAGAAATTCAGAATGCTCATCTGACACAAATTCTTTCCATATGGAATGCTGTGGTTAAGTAAAAATGCATTTCAATCAAACATGTTTTTTTACTACAATTACTCTTCACCTCTATAAATGTGTTTCATTTTAGTTATAGTTCAAAATAAAATTACGAAGTCGTAAAATGTTTCAGGTATAAATTATTTAATTTCATCCAAAAGGATTTAAATAAAAAGATATTTACTATAATTTTTTTTTAAAAAAAGATGTAAATACTGTAATAATGTATTTACTTTAAATTATTACCAAATGCACAAAGAAAATATCAAAGAATATCTATGTTTTTAAAAGTAGTTTTCATGTGAATAACACATCTGTGCTGCTGAATATAATGTTGAAATGTGGCAACCCAAAGTAATTAAACTTGAGATTAATGTAATCAATAGAAGAAAACATGTTTGTTTTACAGAAAATTAGTTTAAATTATGCAATAAACGATAATTTTATGGATTTTAGTTCTATTTTAAAGTAACAGTGAACAGTATTCTGTAAAAGATAAGAAAATAAAAGACTAGGACAATGTTTAGGAGGATGACATAATGTTTGTCTAAATGTAAGCGAATTAGAACTTAGTTCATATTTTACAAATTTATGGAAACTTTTCTTCAGTATCTTTTTTTTAAATATGTTTTCATTTCCTCATATTGTTGTACTTTTTGGTAAGCATTTTTAATTACGGTTAAACAATAAAACTTGAAAATATTTAATGGAAATTATAAGGAGCAGAATTATCTTCCTCTGAACCAATGCAACATTTGCAGATTGAAATAGGAATTTGTTTTCAAAATGTGAATTTTAATCATTAATCAAAAATAGAGATCAGTAGAATAATTTGATTGAGACAAAATAATCGAAACTGCATCAAATTATTTAACAGGGTTTAATTAGAATGAAAGTAAACCTTATGTTGAACTGAATTAACTCGTCCTTATTATAATATTTATAGAAAGCAGTAAAATTGGAATTTAGACTTAGGATAATGTCTTGTGCTACACTTTTACATAGTTTACGTATAAACATACAAATATACTTATTCAATCATATTAATATTATTCAAAATAAGTATTTATAACTGGAAAATATTTCTCCATTTCTACAGTGAGAGGGAGAATGTTCATTAAAACATTTGCTATGGAAGTTGCGTAACCCGATAACTTAATAATTGGATGTGAAATAATACTTCTAATGAAATTTGGAATTCATAAGTATGTTTATGTATATACTAAAATGTGCCATGGTAAATTTAATACTCCCCGGCATTATAATATATCATCACAGTCTGTATGGGTGCAGCTACATATTGTATGCTACGATGGAATTCAGAACCAGATAATTACTGCCTGTCATTAACAAACATTTAAGTGTAATTTATTCTAAAACTTTAGATAAATTAAAGAACTGAGATGAGAACTCTAAATATCACACATGAAAATAATCTGTCCAGAATGTAATTCAGATAATAAATTTAATATTTCAGATCATGAAATGAAAATCATATGTATTTTATTTCATGATCTGAAATACTAAAAATCTATTATCTGAATTACATTTTTATATAATTATAATCTGAATTAAATAGATTTCATAGTGAAGAAAAATAAGTTTTAAACAAAACTGGGAATCAATATTTTTTTAATCAACAAAATGTTTCTTAACATTACAATCTATAAAATTAAAAGAAGGAGTTGTTTGCTATATGAAGCAAGTGTATTTGTTATTAAATTTTATATTGCTCATAGCATAGAAATTTATAAATATTTCCTTTTCCACTGAACACTGATTTTATCTGTGCAGGGCATTTTAGAAAATAGAAGTTTTAAAGTAGATACTAAACCGATGCATGCAAGCCACCACAATCAACGATGATTTTTTTCCTCAAGATACTCCTTTGGTAACTTATTAGTAATTATTATGGCGTGATCAAATAAGAGTGCACTTTAAGTCCAATTTATTATTGCATTAGTACATTTTCATTTAATATTTTCATGTTCACTTAACAATGATTCTTTCTTAAAGGAAATAAATTTTATTTTGGGAAAATTTTAAGTATAAGTACAATCACATACTTGTTCTTTTATTATAAATCAAATGTAAAAATTTTTAAGACTCTGATCTCAATGTTTATAAAAATCAAACTTCTATAACAAAGAAGCAACATTTACATTTCTGTTCCAGAAAAAATGTCTTGACTGTCATAGAATTTGTGTCAAGTATATTATTAATAAACATTTTCTAAGTATAATGTAACACCTACTAACTTTTAACCAAGACATAGTTATTGTTAAAATTATTTATTAATTCCATATAATAAGAAAAAAATAATGTGTCCACTTGCTCTATTAGCAAATAGAAACATATTTTCCATACAGCTATATTTAATGTTCCTAATATGTAATAAAATAGTTTCTTTGTCAATTGTTTTAAATGTTTCTCTGCTAACAATTAATTCTAAGATTATACTTTATATTTTTGATAAAATCACTTAAGAAAAGCTGTTATTTTGACTGGTAACTTTTACTGATTATCTGAAAATTATTTGTAATATATTTCATATTTTCTAAGAAGTACAAAATATTTTCACCATTGAAATAAATAGAGCAAAATGCTTTTTTATAAAATGGGCAAATTGAGGGTATTTTAGTTGTGTATTTATTTTGTAATGTGTAGCTAAATTTGATTGATAAATCTTTAAAATTAATAAATACTTTTAATGGATAAAATCCCTTTCCACTGCAAATATTTGTTTTTAAAAATACGTGAAAGAATGGTTTATCATTTTGAAATACTTACGATTGAAAAAAAATGGTAGGATATTTTAAACTATTATTCTATGAAACATTTCCTTTTCATTTTCGGAATGTGCAAACTGTCTTTGAAGTTTTGCAGAATTATTTTCTACTTCAAAAGTTAACATTTTTAAGAATGCATTGTGAGTGCATTATATATATTTAATTCCAAATCTATAGTCTCTCATTCCTAAATGTATTAATATTACGTAATCTTCATGCATATCAGAATAAATTTCAGGTTCTGCGCACAATGATTACATAAAAAAAAAGATACATTGCTGCTAGCTTTTTTCAATTCTTCCTGAGAATTATTAACTCCCCTCTCTTCTCAGTATCTCGTTTTCCCCGGAAAATTTCCCGGACATTGGAAAAGTGGAATTTTCCACGTTCCAGGGACCTATCCTGAGGTACAATACCCGGGTCACTTCGGACTCCGGAAATGACGTTTTTAGATTTGTCCTGCGCAAGCGTGCGTCTGCTGCCGGTCGCGCACAAAAGAGCGGTTCCTAGCAGACGATTTCTGCATCTCCAAACGATCGCTTCTAACACTTTTTCCGGCCAGGTGCAATTCGATTTAAGTTTCAAGAGGCGGTTCCTTTGATTTTCTTAAAACTACTAGGATTCAACTAGTGCTAGAAAAATTCGCTTGTTTTGAAACAGTTTTACGTTTAGTAATTTTATATTGTTGCTTCGGTGTAAGTAAGTACTAATTTGAATTTTTTCTGATCCATTTAGATTTACATACAACAAATTTTTTAATAGATAGAAATTTATTAATTTTTTTTGCAGAAAAAAGTTTTTATATTAAAAAATAGACTAAAAATATTATTTATATTTAATAATAATTTATTTGATTTTTTAATCAATTTGAACAGAGTAATGTAGTTTTTTTTAAATTTAAAAGACTCACTTTAAGTTTATGAACCATTTAATTAAAAATTATTATAAAATAAAAGAAATTTATTAAAAGTTAATTGCTCATATGAAGTTTTATTTAAAAGATTTCTAGAAACTGTATTCATAATTAAGAACTGGCAGATGCCTAAAAAAAAAGCAAAAGTCTTTTGTTTTAAAACACTAAACATTCTATTCTACAATCAACAAAATAAATGATCAGAAAAATACTATGATTAATATTGACAAATGCGATTTTTGTTTTGGAATAACTAGAAAGTTTAGCTGAATGTTTTTGGCGTCCTTTTTATAAGAAGAATTTTTTTTAGTTTTTTTAATAAAAGAACTTAAAATTAAGATTTGACTTTAGAGTTTGAATTATACAGTGACATATTTTTTATTTGTGTCTATTTATGTGTATGTGTATGTGTAAAATGAATCCAAAATTCAGACATGGCAAATAAAAATCTAACATTAAGTGTAATACTGTAAATGTATTACACTTAATGTTAGATTTTTTAATTGTTAATGTTTTGTTGATTTATTATAGGAATTTATTTATTTAAATTTAATCATGTTTCTTTACAAAAAACACATTAGCTTTAAATGATGTGCTTGCATTGTTTTTAACGAAACTAATTTTTTCAACACTGATACCTAATTAAAGAAGTTTATTTAAATTTTTATGGAAATTATAAATCGAAAATCTAAAGAAAATTGCACAAAATATACTATTGATATTAAAATAATTAATAATAAATTATCAATAAATAATTGCAACATGTTCACTTATAATTAGCTTGAAATGATTAGAATAATTTATTCAGGAAATTATGTCTATAATGAAAATATTTTTTTGAATGTATAAAATTGTAATTTATTTATATTTTTGTGTCATTTAATTGTTATTAGTTATAAACCTGTTGTACAGCATGAAATACGATTAATTTTACTTTTCTTAACGAAAACAGATTTATGTGAAACATTACAACTTCTTTACTTTACAAAATGTGCTATATCTTTCATAAAAAAATTATTTTCTTATAAATTTATAGAGTTTCAACCAACTCTATAAGAGGAATAATTTTATTGTTATTTATTATTTATCATAATTTTACATTACAATTTAATTTAAAACGTTCTATAATTCTTAAAGTATTGGAAAAAATGTATATTTAAATAAACTAATAACTGCAGTGAAGGGATTTTTTTTATTGATTTAAGTTATTCTATTTATTGCAATAAATTTTAACAGTCAATACTTTTATTTGAATTAAAATTCTATAATAATTGAATAATATTTACATTTTTATTAAGTTTCAAATAAATATTCCTTGTCTTATTAAAAGAAATTTTATTTAGCTTGGAAATGGATATAAATATACTATACTGACGGTGTCATCTTTCGTTGTTACACGAACAACTAATAAGTATCTGACGAAAATTGAAAATAAAAACAATTCTAAAGTGAATAAGGAATACCGAATGCAATGTTATTTCTTTTCAGCTATAACTCATATATACTATTATTTTGAAATGTAAAGTTCATAAAATGTTATTAAAAATCCTAAGCAAAAGCGTAAGAATTAAATCAATTATATAGATGATTTATTTTTCTGTCCATCCAATCAACATTTTCGCCATAGATTTTCAATATTAAATAATATTTTATTGTGAGAATTAAGTTCTGATGGAAAAATAAACACAAATTACTTAACTTTTTCCAGTAGTGGTTTAATAGAGATGCTGCATCAATCATTATTAAAGAAATCCCATTCATAAATTTCTAAGATATCATTATTGATTATTGACTATTGAACAATAATAACTTAAAAAATATCCTAAAGTACAAATTCAATTATTGGTAAAATAATTAATTCAGGTAGTAAAAATTAGAAAAGCATATTCGTAAAAAATTTGTAATCAAAAGAATAAAGGTAGTTTTAATATCTTGGGAAAATAGTTTTTTTGGTTTAATTATGATTAAAATCAGTTTTGTCTTTTTACTTTAAGATTTAAGATTGTAAATAAAGTTGATGAAAATAGAAACAGATTGCTTTTAAATGAAGTAGAAGTAAATTAATTTTTGGACCTGAAGCATTTCTCATATTACAGGCATACTTTGCTCTGAGATTAATAAACATAAACTGCTAGCATGCTTTTTCATAAACATAATGGCTTTTATTTATAATGTTATACTAAATCACACATTTCAGATTTTGATTTTTCTTCAGGATTTTTTATATTAGATATCGATCCTTCACATATTTTACCATAAAAGTTTACTGTTTTCTTATTTTAAATTAATGAAAATGTCTGTATTTTATAACTTAAGAAAAAAATGAAGAAGTGTAATTTTAGAACACCCATGAAGAAATAATAAGTTAAAATAATGAGTTATGGTGAAAACCATGAAATTAATGACTTTTTTTATCAAAGAATAATTCATTATTAAAAGCTAAAATTATTATTTGTGAGTAAAAAAATAATTTTATTGAGGTTTCAGAACATAAATGTATTTTATAATGTTCAACATAAAAGTTTAATCATTATTTGCACTTCATAACAACAATAAAAATAAATTAATAAAATATTTCCTACTGTTGTCTACAGTATTTTCATTCTCCTTTATATACAAATATATATGGTACAGTTTTATTATGGCTCTTCAATCTAAGGGATTTTAGTTTTTTTTCTCTGATGAAAAATGGGGTTATTATAAAAAACTATTTTTTATGAAATTTATTATTTTCGTATAATTTCAATCAGATTCTCACAAGCCTCTTGTATATCTTTTAAGAATAACTGGAGAAAATAAAATTAAATTGTAAAAGCTTTTCAAATAAGCTTGATTAAACATATAGAAATTATTAAAATTTTCCAGATTTGAAGTTCAGGAAAAGTTATCAAATTTCGATGATAACTCCTTTAAATAATATCGCATATTTATAAATAAACTATGTTTAAAATTGTTCATTATTGTTCTTCATTAAAAAAGAACTTTGGAAAGGTGTATATAAAGGCTTAAAAGAAAACTCAAATTCGTAAAATTGTTTTTTCTCAGGTATCTTTCTGAAGATTAAATTTTGTTTGAATGTATTATTTTTTAACTTGTCTCTCAAATCAAATCTTAACTTGATGAACATATAAAAGCTTATTAAACAATATTTTGTAGTTATGAAATTTAAAAATAACTATGAACATCATTATGCATTATTAAGAGCTTCATTATATTTCATTATAAATTCAAAAATTAAAATAACTCAATTGGGAGCCTTAAGCAAACTCTAAAATTATTACGAAATTTAGGTATTGTAGCACGAAATTTTAAATATTTATTAAGTCAAAACTATCTGAAAACTACGCTTCTGCGTATTTAAAGTGTTTGCAGATGTTGTTTTAAAGTAAGTAATATTTTTATCTATAAAAATAAAAAACATGAGCAATGTGCGTCTGTGTATATGCATATATGGTATTATAAAAACAAATACATATTTTTTTCGAGAAAAAGAATAAAAGGAAATTAATAATATATTGTTAATTCCAAAACATGGTAGTGAATTCCTTTTTATTTAATCAATACATATAATGTTTAAAAAATAATTAACTTAATATATATTTATATGAAACATAATAATGCATTCATAATCATTAAGTACTTTTGGTATTTGGGACTTTTAAAATAATTCAAAAATAGGTAACAAAATGTAATTTTTCACATTTGTTTTTATTTTTACAAATTGTAAAATAACGTTAACTCAATAAAGTCAAAATAAGAAAACTATGATTTTCACAGTGAAGAAATATATAACAAGTATCCTAAATAATCTATTGTGAACAACGTTAAAAAGATTGCACTCCAGTTAGTAGAGAAGGGATAAAAGTTTCTTTTACCGAACAGAAGACATAGTCATTAAGGCATAACGCCCTACTTGTCATCAGAATGATGAATTCCTGAATATTTTGTTTTGAAAGGAAAATGTTCTTTATAAAATTATCTTGTATTTTTGAAACTGTTAAAACTGAACTGAACCAATACTAATGAGAAATTTGAATAAAATGTTTTACTAATCAAAAATGTGACGTTTGTCACAAAAAATGCTTTATTTATTATATGATACATTACATTTGCTTAACAATGGATATATATTGATTTATTTAACTTTATACTAATATTATTTTATTGTGTTTTACTTTTTTACATTCTGATTTCTTTCTATTGTACTGAACATTTTGATAATTTTTCCATTTTATATATATATTTAAATTACATAAATTCATAAAATCTTTGTAAAATTTTAAGAAATTATTTTGAATAATTAAATGAAAATTAAATTTATACATATTTCATGATTAGTTTCAAGGCAACATAAAAATTGGTAGAAAATTAAAAACTTGTCTTATGTATAATCATTTATGCTGGAATAACTTCAATCTGGAATATATCGAAATAATTTCTCGCATTGTAACATTATTCATGCATGAAAATTGAAATATGTTTCAATGATTTAGTGTTTAAATGAAGTTTTCATCAATTTTTAGAAAAGAAATTTTAATCAAGTACATGTTATAACACTTATAAATTTACTGTTCAGTAGTAATATAATTAAGTTTTAAGAATCTTAGTTTATAAAAGACGTGATTTCTCTCATTGAAATTGTATCTATTTATTTGAGAAAATAGTTTTGAAATAATTAAAATAACAAAAATTAAGAAAATAAATTATGTGAACAATCTAGTTTTTTAATTTAGTTACCAATTTAGTTTAGAAACCAAATATGTAAATTAAGAATTTTATCTGATTAGAAAATAATCTGATTATCTTATTTTAAAAGTATAATTCAACATACCATATAAGCATAAGTAGATTTATCTGTTATATAAAAGTTATTCCGGAACATAATAAATTACTCAAAAATAATATAAAATACATAATCTATAATGTATAAGGAGTATTCAATTATAAGAATATTGGAAAAGAATTAATTTTGTTAGGTTTTTTACTTTAATAATAAATTTAGTAGTTAATGATGCTAAACTAAATATGTTCAATCGAATTTTAAATGTACAATTTTTTCTTAATAAAAGATACTATTAAAATAACTTATTAATTTATTGGGAAAATATTTCTTAATTATACAATAATATTTAATATAACAACTGTAGATTTATTGCTGATCATTATTTCATGTAAAAAATGCGTAAAAGTGATATAAGCAATAATAAAACCTAATGATACTTTAATTTCCATTATTTAAAATATTAGTCTGGGAGATTTATATAACATATTTAACAATACTAAATAATTATTACGACGTTTTTTGGACCGACTATATGTTTACATTATTTTACACTTTACTACAAAACATAACTCACGAACAAATAGATTGGAATGTTATTTCAGGGGAAAAGAAATTGCCATGGGAACGGTAATAAATGCGAAAATAATTTATGTAATATGCTAGTGTGAATTGTACCTTTCTCTAAATGAATTACTAGAATTCAAAAGGAAATAGCCGACTGTCATTCTTCCAATTAAATATTTAATTAAAGCGCAGCGGAAGATGCGTATTCTAGAAGTTACCTTAATTGTATTAGGTAATATAATGTTTTATTGTGGAAGTTCCGAATTTCCTTGAAGACGGCAACAATCTTGAAAGTACCTCTTGTCGGCAAAGCAGAAATCAAGATTTTAGTTTCTTATGAAAATCAACAATGAAAATATTACTTAGATAAATATCATATTCATAATTTCATTATATTGCAGTTTTCTTATATTTTCTTTAATATTAATAAATGTTTCGAGTTCTCACTCCTTTTACACTAAGACATACTCTTTACATCAAGACTTCTACATTTATAAGCACAATAATTAAATATCTCGCTGGGATTCTTTGAAAAATGCAACAGTAATTTTTTTAATTGAATGCATTACTATGATCCAAAATGTTATAAAACGTTTTTTTTTCTATTTTAAATAGTTGCATTGAGAAGGAAAATTTTTTGACACTCATTTATTTTATTTTAAATATTTCAAAATAATGCAAAATTTTCGGAGAATAAACCCTTCTAATGCATATGAAATGCAAGTGACATAACTTAATTAACAGAGCCATGGGGAAAAATATTAGATTTTATACTTTTGAAAGATGCTTGTTTGATTTCAGAAACAAGAAACGTAATTTTATGAAATTTTCTGGTTTAAAGTATATTTTTCATGAGGTAAGTCTCACTTTATAAAAATATATCCGTTACTTTAAAAGGAAATTTCTCTATAATAAAATAAAAAACTAAAAAGATATCAAATTATTATTTAAATATGAGGAAACGATGTAATGTTCATAATTTCTTTTATTGTTTTTATAATAAAATATTTTTTTAGAACGTAAGTATATATTACATTCAGAATGTAAGTATATATTACATTCAGAATGTAAGTATATATTAACAGAATTATTTTACTAGTAGTATAATTTTATATACAATACATTTTTATTATTTTATCATTAAGTATATATTAACGGAATTATTCTATTAATAGTATTATTTTACAAACAATACATTTTTTAAAAAATCCATTTTTACCCATATAGTCTTTCCATGAATTTCGATTGGTGTTTTTAATTATATAGTATAAAAGTTTATAAACTTTTATAAATTGTCCTTATATAAAAAAGTGAGAGGACAATTAAAGTACCATTACTTTCTTAGAACAATGCTATTCTAATTAAAAGAGGTTTTAAACTAACTATATCCCATTTAAAAAAGAAAAAAAAATCGTAAAAAATATTTTAAGGTAACGTGTGATCGATAAACTAACTTTGAAAAATGTATTTAGTTAACTAGTAATGTTGAAAGTTCAATAAGAAAAAAATCCAAGTATGTTATCTTGTTCAATGCTCTAATAGAACACCACACCCAATTTTTTGCATGATATTTAATAGAATCTAAAATAAATGATGTATGCTAAAGAAAAAAATGTTTTTACTGAAAACCTAATGATAAAATTCGATAAAATATGCATTTTGATTTGTTTGTATAAGTATCATTCCTTTGAAACTATTCTTAACATTCTCTTATATTTGCATCAGATTTTTAATAAATAATTACATTTATAAATGAATGATTTTTATTCAACATATTAAAATACTTTCATTTTTTTAAACGTGGCAATACAATAATAAATGTAATTTTGATTCTAAAAGATTTCAATGATATGATAAAACTGCAATGTTTAAAAAAATGTAATAATGATGAAATCAAATAAAAATATTTTTTTTAACTAAATATCATACATTATTTTACATAGTTAGTTTAAGTTTTGTAAACTTTCTCGTGTATTTACACAATTTAAATAATTTTACCAATTTTCAAAAAGTTGTTAACTAATTGATTTTAAACTAAAAAGATATCCTCTGAACACATGACATGAGAAATGCATTAAAATTATTGAGTTTAGTACAGGTTAATTTATTGAAATAAATCTTAGATGTAAAATATATTTGTTACTTCTGCTAAAGTAAACAATGTTTAATGTCATTAATTAAATACAATAGAGATATCATTTATTGTTCTCTTAATCTATAAATGTATTTAATCTAAATATCATGTCATGTATACAAAATTCGGTTTAACAATTAAATAAGTGGGATTTGTATTTAAAATACAATGGTCCGTATGTAAAGATAAGTGTTCGCAGTTGCACCTGTTAAACACAATTAAATTAAATTTGATTATACATTATAAAAGTTTATAAACTTCCAAAAAATTGTCCTTATCTTAAAATGTGTGAGGACAATAAAAAGACTATTACTTTCTTAGAACAATGCTATTCTAATTTAAATAGGTTTTAAACTAACTATATCCCATTTAACAAACCAAAAAAAAATAATAAATGAATGTCCGTGTCAAAGAAAAATTTAAGCATAAAATTCTTACAAAACGCTTAGCTAATAAACTTTTTACTAAGCAAAATTTAATTTAGGAACTATCTTTCAGTCGAAATTCCTCTAAAATTAATTTGTAAGAATTTATTTGAACCCAGCTTAATTTATATCTATAAGACATACTCAAACTCTCAAAATTTTCAAAGTTTTCTTAAAGTATTTTCAAATAAAAATCGTATATATATATATATATATTCAGGATACAAAGCAAGCAGGATACATAAATATATATATTCCTATTTTCTATTAAACAATTAAAAAATAGACACTTGATGTTCTGACATTAATGCAGCTACATTTTCTTATCCATTATGCTGTAAGTTCTAATACACTATATATAATAGTATATTCTTTTGAGGCATCACTTTATTGTTTTTAAAATTTCAAAATCAAGCACAAGATTGCTGTTAACATAAATAATTTTTAATTTGTCTGAATAATAAATTTCTATAATATGTTGATTTTAATATAAATTATATTTGCTGTAGTACAACATTATTTAGAAAGAAATATAAGCGCACAAATTAAAAACCTTTTTCCCTACTATTTCCATTATCAGTTCTATTTATAATCGTTTTATATTGAAATTTTCCGATTTCGTATGTGTTTTTATGAAATACATGACGCTAAATATAGTTATTCCTAACATTTAAAAAAGAACTTGAGTCTTTTATTTTATTTTAAATTTTTTTATTTTTCTTTAAGTTAAAACTTTCAAAGCTTTGAATCTACTGTATAAAAATTTCAATTAATGAGTGCGCAAAAATATTTATAATATTTATTTGTATTTTAAGAAAAATATTTATTCAAATTTTCTGATAATATTTTGTCAAACAATATTGAAAAGTATTCTTTTGTTTGCAAAAGAATTTTAAATCTTTTCCTGTGTTATAGTTTTTATTTTAAAAGAATTATTTTCTTCTTTACTTAGTCACAAAAATGTTATTCTTTGTAAAATAATGAGTATAATAACTTTCTCTGGAATGCATCGAAAGTTTCTTTTTTAACTTAAGGTTTTTCTGTAATCTTTAAAATTTCCAAAGACTTTCTAAAATATGATTCAAGAAACAATTTTAAAAACTCTTAAGCAAAGAAAAAGTTAAATTCCAATAAATGAAGCAAGAACATTTTTTCATTATTATCTTTTGTTTTGTATAAAATGGCAAAACTATGCATTAATATTAACTATTATTTATATTTCAACATATTGTATTCATTCAATAATATTTTATATAACTTTTGCTGTTTCATTATATTTTCATTAATCACCTACTTTATGATAAATTTCCTATTAGTGTTCTATTTAGTTAAATTTTAATACATTTATAAATTATAATGAATAATATATTGTAATTAAAAATTTTATTTTGAATAAATATAACATAATTTCATGTGTGAAGCTTTCTGAAATTTTTAATCATATATTAATAATATTTTTTTAAAAAAATAAGAATTTAATTCATTTTGACATTTTTATAAAATACAAGTAAATTGGGAAAAATGAATATGTATTCCCATAAATGTATAATACTGGCAAAAGAATTTAGTAGAAAAGTGCATTCTTCCAACAAAAACTATTTTGAAAATTTTTTAAAAGCAAAAATTCTTGAAATATTTATTTTAAATATAGTTTGTATATTTTCATTTTATAAAACTTTCATCCTTTTGTACACAACAATAAAATAATGAATTGATCATTTGATTACTCAACTATGAGTGATCAAATGATCATTCATGATTCATGTGTGTTCTAATGTTATGTATATAATGATAAAAAAGTTACCTCAAACTTAAATAGTAAAATTTTTTTCTATTTGATTATTAGTAATTTATTTTAATGAACTAATTTTATATATTTTAATATATATTTACTAACTAATTTATGCTCAGTACGGGAGCCTGTAACCCATACTGAGCGCGTCCCCAGGTGGCGGATAGGGGAGTTCCTCTCCACAGGCTGTCCTGTGGGTGGAAGGAGGGAAATGAAATACCTCCCGCGGTCCAAACAGGTAGAAGTCCAACCTTCTCGGAGGCAATGGCACCCCTCTTCTATGAATAGTGCAATATATAGTTTAGGCAACAATCCCTGATCTAGACTGCCCAAGAAACCTCTCCTCTACAATAGCTCGGCTGCGTACTGGACATTTCAAGGGCATGAAGATATCACCAACTGGTATTGAATCCTATCCCAACTGTGAGCACTGTCCTCATTCCGAACTAACTCCAGATCATGTCTTAAACTGCCAAGCCATTATCCGCTCCCTCTTCGAACTAGGAGCTCCACTAATTGAGATCCTCCATAGCCACCGGGCTCCAGAACTAGCAGATCTCATCAATAAGACTTTTGGTGGACTGTAGACTTTTTTTTTCTTTGCACTTCGCACTTACTCATAGACACGACAACAACAACAACTAATTTATGTATTTTGAATGCATATTTGATTAACAATACAAAATATTTATGGAATGATATTAGCAGTATAAATTTTGCACGAATTGCATTTAATCATTATGACGAAACAAGCTATTTGGAAATAATCTATAATCTGTACTATCCTGAGTTATTTTTAAGTAAAAATATGAAATTGAAAAGTTATAAAACTTTGAGATGTAACTCTATATGAACTTGTGAATTATCTCAATTCTTATTATATTTATATACTATTATAATTATTTCCTTGATATTAATAGTCCCAGAGCAATTTATTTTGTGAAAATTGTTCAGTAACAGAAACAAAAGTTTCTTGTTTTTGAAGCTGTTTCCAAAATGTAACATGTATGTGTGTTCTCATCTTATTTCTTCAAAAATATTACTACAAACTCAGAAAATATTAATTTTATAAAGTAAATGTTGAAAACTTTTCTTTTTAAAGTTGAGTACACATATTTTATAAGGCAACTTAACTGTCTTAGTTATAAGAATTTTATATAGAATCGTTAGGTGAAGAGTTCAGGTTTATTGCACTTATATAATAATATTAACATAACAACTTCAATGTTTAAAAGAAATTTTAGTTAAGCTTTAAATGTTTATTATGATTAATGTTATCATGGTAAATGCGTACATATAAATAAAATCGTTCATTAGATTATAAAATTAATAAATTATTATTCCAAAAAGATAAAGTAAATAAGATTTATTTAAGATTATTTGATAGTTTCATTTTATCAAATATACTAACCAGACTAAATAGATTTGCATGTTAGAAAGAAAATATTTTGAATAGTTGAGACTATAGAATCCAGCTGAAAATTGCTTTTAGTAAATAAGAGTTCAAAAAATGAAATCCAAAGAGTTAAGAAATATTATTTGTGTTTCATACGGATATTTAATCAAAATTGAACACTGGTAAAAACTTAAATAAGAAAAGAAAAGATAAGTATGTTAACTAATTTTGTTGACCTAAAAATGATCCTTGTTAATAAGTCTTATATATAATATTGGAAGAGAATAATTAATTTTTGACTTATACCTGTGTTAAGAGCTACAACATTCTTTCTTCCAATAATTCTATAATCAAAATTTAATCAGATGCTCTTCCAAGAATAGCTCCCACTTTTTTAAGATAATTTACTTCCAAGTTTATCCTTGATGATACAGCAAAAGCAATTGTTATCTTCTCCCTTAAGCACAAGACCAACTTTCGAAATTGAAAGTTATTGGAAGAGCAACCTCATTTTACTCCACTTAGATTTCCCTCGGGTTGTTCATGTGTGCGGACCAATCTATATTACAGAAACTAAACTTCAGTAGCCTCATAAAAATAGTTCACTCCTCTTTTAGTAATATTTTTAAAGATTTTCAGAATTAAATAGAAAAATCTATCACACAGACGCGTATTATTTTGCCCAAATTTTCGCTGAGATATATGTAACTAAAATATAAACCACACAGCTGAACGTAAGGAAATATGGTTTAATTATATTTTAGAGAAGTATAACTGCGTATTTTAACTTCTGCTAGCTCTTAATAACAAATGCTTTTATTGCCATAAATGTCTGAAAAAAGGTCGAATATAAAGCTAAATGTGAAATCTGATCTCGTAAATCTCATTTTATTGCGAAAGAGGATCATTCTCTCTTTAAATTGGCGTAATAACTTTGATTTTTCTCAAAAAAGCAGTTTTTTACTTTTTCTAAAATATTTTTATGCGAAAAAGAATAATGCGTCTTTACCGCTAATTGCAGATGATTATTTAGTTTTCATAGAATGTGAAGAGCATTTTGTAAAAGAACTAAAAATTGAAATATACATGTATGCATTTATATTAAATATATGTTAAATTCTTAAATTAATTATTTGTTCAATCAGAAGTAAGATTTTGAACTTCCTGCAAATTCATAAGTTGTTATTGAAATCATTGTGTCACTTATAGAAAATATCTATACGTGAAAAATCTTCTCAACTTATTTTTTCTATCTATTTCAATGTTTCAAAATGTTCTATCAATTTGAAACAAATATGGTACCTATTATAAATAAAAGAATTTCTGAATTCTACTTATTCTTGGATTACATGGTTTAACAATTCATTAAATTTATAATGGTGAAATGGATTTATTACTTGAAACTGTTGAAATACATATTGATTTATTGACAAACATATTGATTTATTGACATTTAATTTTCTAAGAAATCTTTATTATATGCGTTTAGCTTTCTATAGTTCAATAAATATTCTATCTACTGGACTTAAATATTTAATGCAAATTTTACGGACTTTTTTATTGCATTTTATATCGAATAATCAATAATTACTCTTTTAACATCTTACTTGAACAAAATACAATATATTATTCGCAAAAATTAAAATCAATTGAAAATAATATACCATACCACAATAAACTATATTCGGGAAATATTTTTTACGATCATTTTTTAAAAAATGTTTTTATATTTCTTATATTTTCAGTTGTTCTATTTTCTAGAAATGCGTTAGCAACATGACTTCTTTATGATTACTCATGAAAATAATTTAGGGTCAATATTTAACTTTAATAATATATACTTTGCTTTGAGGTAAAATATACAACAACAATCTAAAATGATAATTTCATTAATTTGATAGAGCTAGTAGTTTCTTCAAATAGCTTTCATAAAATTTGGAGGAACTCAAAGCTTAATATAATGTATTCTGCGAAACTCTCATTGAAACAGATTTATTCATCATGCACTCCTTCCAATACATTATATTTCCTTATAAAATTTACACAGATTGCGTGCTGAGACATACTTTCTTTTACAAAGTATATTTTGAGTTTCTCAAAGGTTGTGTTTTGGAAAATACTTTTGAGTTCAGAAATAGTTTACAGAAAATGAAGCAGGGAGAATATTCGCTCAAAAGTAATCAATCCCAATATTTTCTGTGAAATCAAATTTTATAAAATTGAGATTTATTCCTTTATTCACCTTGATTAATATATATATATATATATATATATATTTTATAAGCAAATATGTATATAGAAATTGAGTAGGAACTCTCTTCAATAAGTAAAAAAATTAATTTCATTTTAAAAAAAACTAATTGAATTGATTTTTGAATTACTTTTTTTTTACTTATTTACAAGATTGTGCATTAATATCTTAGAATGATAAATATTCTTAGTTAATCATGATTTTAGATATGTTGAGAATAAATAGTTAACATAAAAAATAGTAAACAAAAATAGTTTTTCGCATACCAATTATTCTTGTATGTACATTTTGTGCTAAGAAATTAATTTTCTATTGTTCGTAAAAATAAGTATTATATCAATCATTTTAATTCATAGCATAAATAAATAATTTTAAACTTGTTATTTTGTTTTATTTTAGATTTCTTTAAGATTTGCTTAGTTTATTTAATGGGATTATTTATATGTAACATGAACATGCCAGAGTATCTTAACAGATGACATACTAAGGACAAAAACTTGCATTAAGAGAAATTTCTTTAGAAAATTTGAAAAGAATTGTCAGGCTACACTTCATAAACTTTATAATGTTGACAGAACTTTACTTTTAAAATTTAAGTGAAAAATGTTTTTCCCTTTAATAAATTAGTTGTTTAATATTCTTGTATTAAAAAATATTAGAACATGTTGAAAAATTGAGACCTATTTAAATGTAATTCATTAATTTTGATTCTATTTATATTTTTTAAATGAAATATTTATAAGAATACACAATGTTTTGAAATATTTCAGCAACAATTCATTTTTCTGAAATTTCTTTCAACATTTTAATTTGTATAAAAAGAAAAGTTTGTCGTATTGTCACAAAATAATGAATTGTAAGCAATAATTGGAAATTTTTTGTTTTTGTAAAAAAATGTGAGCAAGTTTTAAAAGAGTAAAGTTAAAACATTTTTTAATGTTTAAAAAAATATATTTTAAACAGTATAATCCCATTATACCTCCCATTATACCTTTTACAATGAGCTATGATTGCATCCCATTTCTTAGAGTTCTTAATGCAATCCCCCTAAAGTGGTAGACACCTGTTTCTTCACCAGGCTGAAACAACACTAGTCTCATTTTACGAGACAAATATCGTAATATTTCTTGCAAACTTCATCCAATTCCAGAGTGCAAGACTTGAATTAATCGATGAAACTTCCAGTGCCAGAGCGATTCCATATTGGAGTTTATTTGGATGTGATTTGGTGCCGAGGAGAGATTTTAAGTGCTAAAACAGCTCCTGGCGCAGGCAACTGCAATTACTGTAAATGCTGTGAAATCAGGGAATGGGATATAAAGTTGCCTCATTACTTCGAATAGGATAGTTGAGGTGGAATTCTGAAGGCGAGAAATCCACTGACGCGGATGTGATTTTGAGACATTAATTAGTGGTAACCGAGATGGGAAAGGTGGAATGTGCCGTTTATTTCTAGGAAGGTTGCAGCATTTGTCTAATAATGTTAACAAATGGGAAATTAAATATGACAGAGATGCTTTTCTTTTCCAGAAGACATTTCTCTATTATTCAATGTGTATACCTATCGAACTGGTAAAACTAATTAAAATTAATTTTATTTTGTATATACAAATTAATTTACAATACTAAAATTTGTGGAAGTATGTTATATTCAAACGTGTGTAATTGAGGTTAAGGAATAAAAACTAATAATAAAAATAATATAAATACGGAGTAGCTTTCAAGAATATTAGGCAACAATAGATCACAATATAAAAGAAAATCTTTTAAAAATTCACGATACCTTATTCTCACTGAGCAGCTTTATTGAACATAGAAAATTTAGGAAAACTACATTTGACAATGCAAAAAGTGCCTGTTTTTGGTTTAAATGGTTTAAAACTTAAAATATACTGAATATCATCTAATTCTTATTAATAATATATATATATATATATATATAGATAGATATATAGATAGATAGATAGATAGATAGATAGATATATTAAGGAAATAATTTTTGTCAAATAGTGAAATACTTTATCAATTACGAAAACATATTTCCATTTTGTGTTGTTAAAAAGCCATATATTAAAAAATAAAAACAGACATTTAAAGTTAGTTGCAGGAAAATCAAATTATGCTCCTTTATACAACTCTGGTATTTTATTTATCTGTATATTTTATTTACTTTTATATTTAAATATCCATAACGTTTCATTGATTTTTAATTATTTTTCGAGTCGAAGCAAAATTTCAAATGTATGTATAAAATAGATTATATTTACTTTTGACAAATTTGGTCTTTTGCATTTCCAGGAATTGTTTCTTTTAGACTTATGGCTAAATTCGTTTCACAATATCCAATTAATATATGTATATCAATGTACCTTACTGATGAGATAAAATTATAACACTTAAATAAATTTATATAATTTACATCAGAAGACACAAATTTTGTATAGAAGGTCGAACATAAAACTCTTTCCTATGGAAAATGTTATCGAATCTCAAATCAACAATTACCATTTTTTTAATGTCGCATCAGGTCCATAAATCACCTCCTCAGATTTTACTATTGTTCATAAAAGTTAAAAACCAAAAATATAATTCTATAAGTAAAATATAGTTTATTTGGTAAAATTAATGAATATATTTTTGATAAATAATTGTTTTGGTTTTGCTTTATGGACTTGTAAAGGTTTACGTATCCCATAATTCAAAAGAAAGTCAATATTTATATATAAATTAACAATATCAAAGCTTATAATAAAAAAAACACTTAGAATAATTAAATACATTATCTGAATTTACTTTTATGTACGAGAAAAGTCTAAACTGAAGCAATATGCTGTGTGTGATTTAGTGTTAAATAAATATTTATATAGTGATCTCTGAAAATATTTCCGCACCTTTTCACTCAGTTGTCAAATTTTATTTAAATGCAGGATAAATAAAATGTTTCAACATTGAAATTCACTTTGCAGGCAATTTTTATAAGAGGCTTCATAGTTTTTCTCTATACGAAAGTGTACATTTTAGGGAAAAAAGTTTCGCATACATGTGGGTAAACTCAATTCTCTT
>JAPDSC010056011.1:0-24951 GCA_026290005.1 Latrodectus geometricus | reverse complement strand
TTATAGTTTATATTGTAAGTAATCAAAAATCTTAAGGTTTAAATTATTATTCATTATTTTATAATCTTATTTTAATGCTTAAGATTTTAACATAAACTCAGTAAATTCGTAAAAAAAAGATATAAAAAGTTTGTTAAGATGGAAAAATTGAATTACCTTCTTAGGAAATTGTGTCATATGACTTTCTAATGCTCAAATTGTCATTGCATGTATAATGATTATTTAGGTCTCACTTATGGTGAGCCTTGGTCTTATGCATGTGAGAGGTAGTAGAAGGGATCTTATTATCGTAATTAGTGGTACTGTCATGTTTATCAAAGGTAAAATTCATGGGTAATTTATCTACAAAAGTGAATATATTCACTTTAACTTCTTTCTTACATGCACATTTAAAAGTGTTGTTTCTTTAGAATAGTTTGGCTTTCTACCCTATTTTTAGAGAAATACATCTAGTTTTTTTTGTGAAGATTCCTACCAGAATGTTAACGCTTTTAGTAACCAAAATAATCTTACAACATCTTTCAATTCTTCATTGCATATTGCACAGGTATATATTTGCGATACTAGGAAGAAGAAATGAAAAATATTTAATGCCAACTTCACTTATTAGTTACTTATAACTTTAATACGGATTTCATTTGTTTGACAGCACTTGTTCCCAGTATGGATTTAAATGCTCTACTAAACACTCCATTTTCATTTGGAGACATTAGTTGAGGCTATTATCTGAACTAATGGTTATATTTCATTATAACTATGATTAAAATTAGACATGCAGGTGTGTATAGAGCAATGTAAATAACATGGAAGGATTAGAATGCTTTAGGTTAAAAAAGAATACTACTTGGAAAATGATTGTATATTGGGACTTTAACTCATACCACTCATTTTAACTCAGCAGGAAACAGATATACCTTTTTCCAGTATTATGGGATTTTGAGTTTCAAATGTCATAATAAATGTGTCTACAATTAAATTGTTCATTAGATACGATTAATTTATGATTTAAACACACAAGCAATTTAAAACTTATTCCCATGTATTTGGTCTTGCAATCATATTTTCATGCACTGTTGGAAAATAATCATGTCGTCTAATAAGAGAATTAAAATAAGCTTTAATAAACTCTATTCAATGAACTCTAAGTTAATATTTTTCACAGCTTTTACATATTACTTTTCATGCCACAAGCATCTGCAATATATTTCTTTTATTGAATGTTTTCTAAAATTGAATATTCATTTTTTAAATTCATTTTATGTAATAGGTTTTAGTAAACAAAAAAATTGGTTTACGTGATTAGGAATTTGATATTATGATATGAAATATTCGTGTATATTAATAAATTTGTAAAATGCTTTTCCTTCTATGTTTAATAAATGTTTAATATGACCACATGCATTGATATTCTACTATTCAATAGCAAGTTTAAATTTTTTTTATTATTTTAAAAAATTAAATTAAATAATTTAATTTAATTAATTTTAAAAAGCAGCTATAACTTAACAGACCAAAAGTTTCATATTGGGTTTACCAATCTATAATCAATATTTTCATTTGAAATAAGAATTGCATCAGGAACAAGAGTTTTTGGTAAAAGAAACCATTCAATTTAACTTTGGTATTTCTTATGCATTGTAGATATTTTTCAGTGAATAATGAAAGTTACATGAAATTAGGTTCTCCAAAAAAAAAGTGTTTTCAGGAAATAATATCCCATAATATCAAAATAAATGCAGACTGAGCATTAAATTTCAAAAAGTAATCTTAATGAGTTTTACTGAAAGGTACTTTTTTTTAAAATGATTCGTTTGAAAAAAATCATAATAATATCTTCGTCAAAAAACTGAAATACATTTTGGTTTAATGGCCAATCTTTTGGATAAATATGAACTATTTATTAAATACATAATACATATAGTATAAAATAAATACAACTAAATGTTGATTTATTCGATTAGATTTTTTTAAATATTTTGTTTTTAATCTTGGACAAATATGAAATTAAGAATCAAAATTAATTCTCAAAGGAAAAGTACATTAAGAAAGCCATCACTATATTGTGGAAAATAAGATTGCGTGCTTTGATTTTCCATTTCATAATCAAATTATATAAATATTTTCACGCAATGGTTGTCCTAGTTCTAATCCATTATAATAACTTGAAGTATGTGTGTCTAAATATACAAAACTGAATATATAATTTTAAATTATTGAAAATTTTCTTTTAGATAATAGTAACTTTATTTTAAATTAATTTAATTTCTTTTAGATACTATAAATTTTACTGATGTCATCGCAAATTAAGTGTTTCTTGGTCGGCTTATTATTAAATAGACATTTAATAATAAGGCAACCATGAAATGCAGCTTAAACATTTTTTGTTATAAAAACGATGTGAGAGTTAGCAAACATGTGTTAAATTTAATAAAAACCAATAAAAACCTTTAAAATAATATACCCGTAAATTAAAAATTTCAAAAAGTTATAATTTTCCAAAAAGCTAAAAGAAAATTTAATTTTCTGTGTTGATATTGAATATTTCAATGATTATTTAAATTTATTTTATGATATTATCCATATACACAGAATTTAAGAAACTAATATTGCAATATTTGTCTGAGTATATAACCGTGTCATGTAAGTACTAATGATTATATTACACAATACGAGGGTATATTCATAATGTAATTTTTATGTGACTTATAATATGAATATTTGAATGTTTGTAACCATAAAATGTTATTAAGTTGTTCTGTAGGCAATTGAATTTCGCATTAAAATAATTGATAAAACTAATTACTATAGAATTATAAAGATTAATTCATTTGATAATTATAATGACATAAAAATATTATTAAATATGATGATTTCTTAAGAAAGCTCAAAAAGTATATTAGATTAATAATTGAAAGGCATGTGAAAAAATTTTTCTTCGTTATTTAATTTTTAAAGTAAGCTAATTAAACTATAAATAATTAATAAACAATTTTTAAAAAAAGCTCTTTTTATGTGATGGAAAAATATATTTTGTGATTATCAAATTACACACAGTTTTAAATTAACATGTTTTATATCATTCCTTGAGAACATTAGAAATTGGTGATGTATTCAAAATACTGGAGCATATTTCTATAATTTAACTAACTTTTTAATGAATATACTTAATTATATCATATTAATTACATAATTCTATATAATTTTAATTTATATCATAATAATACTTTAATCCTTTACTTTATCAGCAATTAACCTTGATAATGTTACTTATATTCCAAATTAAGTTTAAACCTTTCCCTCAATATACTTCAATATTTTATCTAAACATTGAGCTTAAAATACACTTTTTTCTTTCATTTCTGAATTATATTTGTCACGCATGCACATTATACAATATAATTTTTCGCTATATAAGTTTAATACAAAATTCGCTATGTAGTGCTGTATTGTTCTATTTAGCATAGCAGCATCGCTTATTAGTATTCAAAAATTGAAACTTATATTTAATTTTTATATAGTAAAGTACATTGTAAATAATAAAATTCATTTTCTCTTAAATTCTTAAATATTTTTATATAAAAAAAGAAAGAAAAACATATGATATAATGCCATATCTTAAAATGTAAATTGTTAAATTTTTTAAAGGCAAGTAAAAGTTTGTTAATAAAACGAACAAATATTAATCTCGAAATAATGATAATATTCTTTACAATAACCTCACAAATGAATTTTTAAATTTAAATTATTTTGAAATAATTGTTTTAAATAAATTTCTTATTTAAAGGAAAAATCTCACATTTGGCTTACCCGACATTTTTTTTTTTAAGTTGTCATAGCATGTACTCTTGGATTATGTCAAGAATTGTGTAAGTTTTAATAAACTCTTGGCCGTCGGAAATTAACTGCTTAATTTTCTTTGCTGTTAGACACGATAACGATATATTTCCGTGTTTTATTCTTTACTTGAAAGGTAGAAAATAACAAAAATGGAAAGATCTGCGCTGATAAACGGTAATTAGACACGAAAACTTACGGGAAGCTCACACAATTACTTCATGCCCATTAAAGGAACTCACATCGAGAAGTGCGATAAATAAGAACATAAATACTGAGTTCACTATTTCTGGGGAAAATAATTCGAATGTATTGTGCTTCTAGACAGTACGCAGTTATATTTTAATCACTGAGGAAATTAAATTGGTCGTTGAGTGGTTAAACAACCATTTACAGATAACGAATATTTGCTATGAAACAGATTTTAAGGGAAAAATAATAATTTTATCATTAAGGATAATTAGAAAAATGAAAGTAATTAAAAAATCAAAAATTTCTATTTTCTCTTAATATTTTTGAATTTTAAGATGTATTTTTAAAATTTTTATTCTTTGAAATTTTGTTATAACTTTGAGGTTTTTCTCAAAACAAGATTCATTATTTTATTACCTAAGTATTTATTCAATATTATTGATTTTCAATTTATAAAAATAGAGGGTGGAATAATATGATGTGCCAGTTTATCTCCTAAATATTTATTACTATTAATAAAATAATATCTGATAAGAACATTCGTTTTATATCCAAATAATTTTATGATTGGACATAATATTATATTCCGTTTTGATAAGTTAAGAGATTTTAAGTATACGATACTTCAACTCCTAACCTATTACCTTTGAAATTTGAATTAAATACATTTTAGAAATAGTAAAAGTTAGATTTTAATATATTTACAGTTAATTATTTTATAAAAAAAAATTGTCGGAATTAAATTCGTGTTAAATTTTTAGCCTACTATCGTCAATAATTTTATGAACTAATATTAGTATTCAAACCATATTTAGTTTTCAAATGACATTTAATGAAATAAAATATTTGCCATTGTTATTTATAAATAACAAAAATCTCCTTTAAAAAAAACTTTTCAGTTTTCAAGTTTTTTACAGGTACATAATTATTTTAAAATTAAATATTTAAGTAAGTAAGTAAAATTTTTATAAAAATATAGTAGTTCTGAAAATTATTAAAATTTTCAGAACTACTATATTTTAAAAATACTTTTGATTATTTAAATTTCAAAAGTAATAAAATTTAAATACATTCTATTGTAATATACTGTAATAGAATATAATGAAATATAAGAATAAATAAATCTTAATACACAAACTTATAATAATGAAAGAGAAAATAGAAATTTTATTTATTGGGGGGAAAAATATGTTTAAATATTTCAAGTAAAATAAACCTTTGAAAACAAGTTTTTACCCATGGTTCAGGCACATGTAGATTTCTGCATCTTCACATTTATCTCTTATATTTCCCTATTTTATCTTCTTTCAAAGCAATATGTCTCACAGCTATAGATTTGGCATAATTGGGAAATTTCTTGATTTTTAATTGATTAATGGAAAAAAAGATCTTATGCTCAAAATTCGGAAGCTTTGATTTTATATATTCAATAATTTTTTTTTATTTATTGGACCCCAAAGTGCTAAACTGTTAAAAGTCACTAATGTTTTTAAGCAAAAATCTAAGAGCAGAGTATTATTCAAGAAGTGACATTTCCAAGCTATTAATTTTTTAAATTTACACAGTTAATTACAACCAGTGACTCCAAAACACTTAAAAGTCTACAAAAACACAAGTGCAACAAAATATTGATTATTATACATGGAATTATATATTTTCTTTTAATATAAATATAGTTTCTAAATTAGATATAAAATTCCATTTATAAAATTTAAAGGATTGTGCAATGGTTTACAGAAATCCTCCATTCAATCATATTCTAAATCATTTGAATAACTGTAGTATTTTCATAATTTTAATTATAGTTTTAAAATTAATTAATCTCTTACTTTTTGTCATGAAGTAACGCTTAAGAAGAAAAATAAAACCTTTAAAAGCTATTCGTTCTTTTTATGTTTTTATTACCTCGTTTTCATTATCATCTTGATACGTTGACAGGGTAATGAATAGCTTAAAAAAGAGGTTTTGTTGGCTTAGTAATAAAATAAAAGCGCACCAAGAAGACATCATTGAATTTAATGGATACAACATTAGATGCAGGATATAAAATGCTTTTATTTCTAAGGAGTTTACTATAATAAAAGATTGCCTATAACTAAATTCACGAAATGATTTCTCATTCGTGAAAAAGCTTATTAAGGTAACAATTTTATTTAAATTTAAACGTTTTAAAAATTATACTATAAAGCTACAATCTTGTTTAAGTGATTAATATTACAATTATAATGATACAAAGTACAATTAATTTAAGCATAATGATGATCATATTTTTTTAGCAAAAAATTTATATAAGCATAGAATTAAAAACAATTCTGCATTAAATCATTAAACCTTTTTTATTTTTTTAAATTATTTTATAAGCATTGGGATAAATATAAATAAATTCAAGATATATATCGTATTTAGTATAGTTAAAATAAGTCAATTTAGTAGGTTTTGATTTAATACAGACATGTTTAATTTTTTAGGTACTGTGAGAGTGTAATAAAATAAGAACAATTTAATGTTACGAAAGAAGCGTTAAGTTTTTTTTATAAACTACTGATGCAATATGAATGTAATTTCACTGAAAGATTCCCGAACTATGAATCATTATAAATATATGATTCATGAACATTTGATATATGAATCATAGACTATGAATACTGAATGCGTGATATAATAATCTATCTTAAGTTCATATTAAATCATTGTATATAAAATTCTTATAATTTACTTCCATTGAAAACTAATAATAATAATAATCATGGATATTCAAATATCCATGGTTTCGAAACTTGCTTTGCATATTATATTGTTTCGTTATTTTTTTGAAACTACATATCAGAAATTTTGAATTAATTTAGGGAAAATAGAATGTAATGTACCATGTAATATAATGGTTCCTAAGATAATATAACTTTATAGCTTAACTTGCAAAACACATATACTTCATATAGTCTAAATTGTGTTATTATGTTTAGCTTAAAATATTGTCATACTTAAAAATAAGATCTTTTTTATGAAAGAAAAAGTTTACTACTAATTACGAAACCTTTGTGAGCTAAGTTATATAATTATCATTAAGCATTAAGATCAACGTTTTAACAACCACAATGGAAGATGTACAAATCTCATTCTATTTTTATAGATTTAATGTAATTTAAAAACATTTCAATTACATATTTTAATATTTGATTAAAAAAAATTAACTTAATACATCTAGAAAGTGAAATTAATTTCAGCCACATATTTTAATTAAAATATTTTTCATATTATTGCTTCGCAATTTATAAATTGAATTAAAAACCAATTATATAGTTCAAGATGATTTTTAAATCCATACTAAAAAGTACTTCAAACCCAGCAACAATAATTGGTATTTGCTATGAGTTAAATATTCTAATATTATTTAATACTAAACTTTAGAATGATTAAACAACGATTAGTAGCTTTAAGTCTAATTAGCATCATTCAGAGTTCTCTGGATTCGATGATATATTTCTCTACCAATGAGAACTGAACATTACCTACTACAATGTTTTCCCTGACAGAAATATTTCTTAGCTATAGTTTATGAGAAATTTAGATTTTATTTACGATTGAACTAATTTGTGAACCGAAAATGTAGGATTAATCTAAATCTATGTATATTGGTAGTATTTCGCACTTTAAGAAACTACTTGATTATTTAGTACTAATTAAATATCCTTCTTGAGCTTCCTTAGGAAGATGTTTCTTAGTGCAATTAATTTATTAATAATATTGACAATAGCTTGATAATTTTAGATCTTAATATGTTATTCAAATTATTTATTTAGTTTTAAATTTAAAGTTAATAAGAACATAAAATTAATTTTAAGATGAAATTGTTAAATATATAAATGAAAATATTAGAATTAATTTTTAAATTAAATTTTTTAGATGTATAAACTAAGAATAAGTTAATGATAAGAATTTTATATTTTTAATAAAAATTTATTGTTTATTTAAAAAATGAAAGTTCACTGAACATAGAAAAATTTTCAAAGGTTTAATAAAAATGTGATAGTTTTAAAAACACACATTTAGAATTAAATTGCTTTTTTAATTTATAAAATAAACTGCTAACCAATTTACAAAGAATTAAAAATATAATTGTGTGTAAAGATAATTAATAAAATAGCCTGATAACAACGCTATAGATAGAAACACTCGTTCTAGAAAATAAGTTTAGATATTCTGTTCAGGTTTTTGTATAGGTTATAGTATAGATCATAAAAATAAATAATTAATTTTGTTTTGATACTTGAAATAATTATATGAAAAACCTACTAATTTTATATCAGTAAATAATTATTATGATATCTATCAAAAATCTAAGCTTGTCATTATTAATTTAAATAAATTGAATTTATTTACCTTTAGGTCACGAAATTTAATCTTTTTATTGTATTAAATTCTTTAAATTTAATAAAACTGCAAAGATAATGTTTAGCCATAAATCAAAATACTAAATATCATAATAATTAATATCATCATTTTTATAGAAAGTTAAATATTTAAAATTGGTATCATTTAAAACTCACAAAAAGAAATGCTGTTTTAGCTGAAATGAAAGTTTTTTCTGTTGATTTCTTCAAAAAAAAAAAGCATGGTATACAAAGAAGTGTAGCATCTTGTTTTATTTACTTTAAAATTGAGAAACATTTTATTTTTCCAAATGAATTTGAAATCTGTATCAAACATTGCATATCCAAAAAACTGACTTATCAAAATAAAGGTCTTAGATGCGAGAAAAGGGCATAAAATGCTACGTTTAAATAAAATCTAGGCATAAATTTTCTCTCTTTTTCTTATGTCGTTGTCCTTTTTAATAAATATTCGCGGTCATGTTGGTTGACTTAACCATAAAGATTTTATTGTTTCTTTTAGATTTCACTACAGAAGAAAAATATAAGAAATAGGGGGTATTTGAAAAAAGAAAATATAATAAACATTACACAACGAATACACAAAATTGGATATTTTATTACCTAAATTCAATTTCGTATGCGTGGAATGAATGGCCATAAAATATGTTTTGTTTTCTCTCATTCAATAGTGAATTCATTAAATGATAGAAAGCAACTTACTGCAAAATATATCCTCTTCTGCTACCATTATAAACAAACTCAAGAGTTGATAGTTATTTGTTCAAAGTAAATGAATTCAACTAATAATTTAATTCACTAGAGAAATTCTATTAAATACCATTCACACTATATAGCTGTAGTCTGCAAACATATTTTAACAATTAATTAATAAATTGTTAATCGAAAATGGTTAAAAAGTTTTTAACGCTCACATTATTTTGCTTTCTCGCAGTTCTTTCCATGAATAGGAAAGGTATTCGTATAACATGAAGAAATAAATTTGGAAAAATTCCAAAAAATTCATTCAAACGTGCAAATAAGAAGTAAAAATGCAATTTTCATTTCTCATTGTACGACAATAGCTAGTCAGAAGTGTTTGTGTCCTATTTTAAAGGATTCTCTTTCAAAGCCATCTGTTCAATTTATTTTATGACAAACTTCCTAATTTGAAGCTGTTATATATTATTAAATATTATTGTTAGCGAACAATACAATTTCGAATAAACATTGAATCTGTTCATACTGCATTACAAATTTCAGAGAATAATTCGTAAATGTGCTATTAAAATATATATTACACTTCTGTGTTTATATTTCCTTTTGTAATTAAAAGTAGAAATTTGTATATTGCGGAACATTTAGTTCAAAAACAATGTACGCCGAAAGCACCAATTTTCCTTAAAACTTGACTGATAAATGTAAATTCATTCTTAATTCATACAGATTTTTGACCATTCAAGTGACGAAAATCAATGTTCTACCATCTTAATATTCAGGAAGCATTATGGTCAGGGAAATATTTTCGCAGCATTCTTCGTCGTTGACTCATCTCTGTGGAAGACATAATAAATCAACACAAATACACACCTGTCTTTGCTAACCCTGTCTACCAATACATACAAATCATTTTTCTTCAAGAGGATGACCTCTACCTTCAACTCAATGTGATCGCAGTGTACATACTAGGCTAGAAATGTACCAGGAAGAGAAAAACATGCTCACCTGCTCACCTTGCCAACAATTTCCCCATACTTAAGTTGAGTTCTGAACTTGTGAACCACAACGTTCAGGTTGTTAGCGAAAGGGATTCTTAATCTTGTAACTTTGAGTTGTTTACCAAGGCATTGGAGTTAGCCTGACCTGACTGCAAGAGAACAACTTCCAACCCTAATTGACTCGTATCTTGTACATTTAGGAAAATGTCTTTTCTTCCCAAGGTGATTGATTTGGCTTTTGATAAGTTATTACACATTAATGTGGGTAGATTGTGAATTTTATATTGCTGATGCATTATTATACATTTTAAGTATTTCTCTTTAAAGAAAAATGTAATCCAAAAAAATCCATTTTGCAGTTAATACGATACCTAATACCTATAAAATTAAATAATTTTTTTCTTATTTTTCAAACTTTAATTTAATTATCTTCAATCATTTTTCTATCATCTAAGCAAATAATGATTTTTTTTACTCTTAAATATGTGGTAAAATGTAAAGAAAAATTATTTTTAAGATTTTCAAATATTCTCTTACCCTGTTACATGTTTTATAAGTACCTGCTCTTGAATTTCCTTTTCATCAATACTTTATGCTGTCAAAAGACTTAAAGTACTTGATATAACAATTCAAAATTTTTAAAAAGTATAGCTGAAACTGTTTGTATGGATGCATAAGTCTTATTTCTTTTCGTATCTGTAAAAAAAGATTCTTTTCTTTGGTACAAGCATAAAAAGTTTTTTATGCATTAAAAATTCACTGTAAATACAATTGAAAAACTAACCATACAATAAGTAGAAAAGAAAATACCTTGGTTTCAAAACAAAAACAAGAATTTACATTTGATCTTCGCTTTTTTTCATGTCATTTATTAACAAAGTTAGTTCATTTATCCTAATTCTATTACATATAACTTTAGTTGTGTTAAAAAGAAGAAGTTTGAGTAATTTATTAAATAAAATTTAGAATATTTATTTTAATCCTTTTAGTTCATATAATGTACAATCTATAGAATGGATTGTATTAATTCCCACTAATGTTAAATATTTAAAAAATTTAATGCAATAAATATTTTATAATATATGTAAATTCAACTATTTATTTTTAAAAATTGATTTTACTTTTTATTCCATTAAATTAATCTCTTTAATTTGCATGAAAATTTGTTTTATACTCCAATTTTGGAATGTCATAAAGATTCATTTTATGCATTTAAATTATAATTTTTTTTCAATATCTTTTACTTATCATAATCAGCCAACAAATATAGCGCATATTTTAAACTTTAATTACAGTTAGTGATGGTATACAAAGGATATGTCTTCAAAACTTCCTTGTAAAAAAGATCATGAAAAGAATAACTATTGCATGTGAAAATGGAGAGATTTTAGAGTACATTTCTCACATAGAATTTAAATACAAATGTTCTTATTTGTTGTGGGAAAAAGAGATGCTAGCCAGCATACATTCAGTTTTAGTAAAAAACAAATTTAAATTTTCCAGTATTACAGTTTAGCTTACAAAAGTCCTGCAGTTAGTGTATTATGACATTAGAAATAATCATATAAACTATAAGGCAGAGTTTCAGATTTCCTCAATTACTAATATTTAAAAAACAGCAATTATTTATATAAAATTAATAAACAGCACAATTTTCTCACAAAGTTTGAACATATGAAAAAAATTCATTCTTAAAATTGCTAATGTCAGCACGAATATTTCAATTATACTTGAAGGAACCAAAATTATCATCATAATAAATAGCCAAAGCCATAACATCCACTTGCCTTAACCATGATTCCCAAAGAAGAGCACTCGATATAGTAAGGTCAACAGCGGATGTCCCATCATCTTTTTAGGTGTATCAATATTTATATTTTGCAATGTAATAATTCAATGCGGGGTTGGTTGTATTATCGTGAAAGCGAGTAGTAAGCTCACACAGATAAACATGGCAAGAGCATTGTAACTATAGATTTGAAAGAGATTGAAGAAATCTTAATAGATAGTATTAATTAGAAATTTTCGTTTTATTTTATTCTGATTAATTTGTTTTAGAAATGTTTGTAATGTTTAATGAAAAAAATCTTGTATTCACATAATCGAAAAGAGTCCTTATCGATTGAAATTGTACTTATTATGTATCAGTTATTTTTAGAAATTTGTTTACATATTTTATATTACTATTTCTGCTTTTATATAAATATTCTAACAATATTTATTTTAAAAATTAGAAAGACTTTTATAGTGTCTTTACTGAAGTTACAAAAGTGCTTATCAGGTTCAAGGAATTAATTAAATTAAAAGAAATTATGTGATGAATTCTAATTTAATTTAATTTATGTAAAACAATTTTATAAACTATTTATTAAATTTTTAGGGATACATTTGAATATTTTTAAAAAGCCAAAGAATAATTCTGATATGTAAAATAGTTGAGAAAGAATGTTTTATTGATTTTTAAGTAACACATAAAATCTTATAAATGTCTTAACATGAATAAAATAGTAGTAAGTAATTAAGTGGTAATTTTATTACTAGAATTTAATTAGTTTATTCAAGTTTTGAAATTAAATAATACATGAGTAGAAATAAAATAATAAAAATGAATTAAAAATAAAAATTCAAAATAATAAAAATAAATAGAATTAAAATTGAAGCATGTATATACATGTATATATGTATTATAAATAAGTCAAAAGTTATAAGGCAACACTCAAAAAGAAAATCATTAATCAATGTAAAAAAATAGAATTTTAATGTTAATAAATACTTCATGGATGTTTTGAAACATATATTCAGGCAAAATTAATAATTTTTAAACTTTCACTTGCAGCAGAGAATTAGAGTTACGTATCATAATTTTTTTTCACTCACCTAATTATAGTTATTTTTAGCTCAATTTTTTTTTAATTAATATATTTTTGGATTTTACGATTATGAAGAAACAATGCATCATATACATATAAATTATTTGGGAAAAATGAAAGAATATTTAATTATTTTATATATTATTTAGAAGAATATCTATAAAAAAAGTGATGGAAGTTGTTAACTCTACACATAACGTATATACTGAGTTAAAATATGTAATCAATGAATGATTATTAATAATATAAAAGTAGTATTAATTTTTTGATTTTTATGTTCTACAAGATTTTCATAGTAACGTATATGTATCCTTTCACATTCTAAGCAAAAAGTTAGCTCAAGTTTCTAAAATTGCTCTTTAATTGGATAGGTGATTGATATACGTTGACAGAAAGATAATTTTCCCTAATTATCTCTTTCTCTCTACAAAATATGCCCCATAACAAAATGAAATCTAAACCACTTTGCTTCTTATCATCAATTATCCTGCCAATTTGGCTCATAATCAGCTAGTACTCTTTACGAGTTTTTATCATTTTTTCTGGGCTACATACTATTTATAATGCAATCATGTAGCTCTAATTTTTCTTAGGTAATTGAATATTTCATTATTTTTTAATCATTTGCTGTCTTTGCTGATAATCCCAAATTTTCGCGTGGGAGTAATTTAAAAATGCATCTTTAATATGTATAATTTATTTAAAAGTACGTTATTTTAAAATTTAAATTTGTAAATGTGGGTGTCTTATAATCAAATACTAAATACTCTTTTATTAATAAAGTACTCAAACTATTCATATCTTAAAGAATTTATTAAAAAGCACTGGAATGAAAAACATTTTTAATTTACGTATGAAACCGAAATAAATGAAATAAAATATTAATTTATTTTATGTTTTTAGTTTATAAAAACTCATTTATTTCCTTATTTAAAATACGAATTCAATGTTCAAAATATCAACTACATAAACTTATTTTCTAGCAAATTTTATATTTTAGCTTACTGTTACAAATGTATTTAATTATTTAAATTGAAATCAAATTTATTGTTATATTATTTTTTACCTATATTCTTCATTACTTTTTATTTCATATTTTCCTTGGCAATTAAAAGAAGATAAATAAGTTTAATTTTTTGTCAACTATATATAAATACCTTTGAAAAAATAATTAACAAATTACATACTTTATTCAATAATATAGCGAAATATGAAAGAATTTTCAAAAATAACGATGACAGAAAAATTTCATATTATTATTGAGAATAATTTTGAAGAGTTTAGTAATTCTATATTCAAATTACAACAATATTAAAGATTATTAGAATATTAGTGTCATTACAAATACTTTTATTACTATCTATACGTCCCACGAAATTCTAATCACATTAGTTTTCATAAAGATATGAACTCTGTGTCTAATAATATGAGTGTATTAAATTTAATATCATGAAATAACATTGCGTAATTTCTATACTTTTGAATTTTTTATTTGGTATGGAACCATAAACTACTTCTATCATTTTGAAATTCCAAAAAGACCAATTTCATATTTAAATTTGTTTAGTAAAAATTCATTTTAAGGAAATATTCCTAATTGTATAAAATTTAATTTATTTGACAAACCTTAAAGTTCTTAAAATTTCATTTGAAATCAGTGAAATTTTCTTTCAATTTATTTTTTGTAAGGAGACTTTGAATCTAAGAGATATCATGACTATATAATTTTAATACAAACAATTAAGACTGTATGTTTCGTAACGAAATCTATGCTTTGATTTCATCCATTTTAAGAATGTTATTAATGAAACATTAGTGAAAACGTTTTTCCGAGTTTAATCCTTCTTGAATGAACCTTGATTCACGAGTAAGGACAAAACATTAAACTAGTTTAAATCATATACCATTTAAGTTAAATTAAACTATTAAAAATTGAGTGTTCTATGATGAGGAAATCGCTTGCAAAAAGATAAATATTGCCAATATATATTGCTTATTTTTGGCATATAAATACTTTTTGAACAATTGAAAATAATTAGATGATTAAAAGATAAATAATGTATATATTTCAGGTTGACAGCCACCATTTCCAAACTGGGTGAACGCAGGCCGTCGATGGGGGACGAGAGCGAGTGCCACTACCGGCTGGTCAGTCTGGGTGGCTCCGCAGTAGGGAAAAGTTCTATTCTCAAGAGGTTCCTTTTTGGTACCTATAATGACCGCCATAGGCCAACTGTGGAAGATCTATACAGCAGAGAATTCGATATTTGTAAGTATCTTCTATTTATGATGAAATTTATATTGTTCGTATTCCTTTAATTTGAAGGTCATTAATAAATTTATTTTCGATAATTGTTTGTATTGAATCATTTCATTTTTGAGACTTACTACTATGATTTTTACTGATTCATAAATTTATAGGTTTTTAATGTAATGTGATTACTATAATGAGATCAGACGTAAATATAATGGTGATATTTTTAATAAGATCCAATTTTCTTTATAATTTTAACATGATTCCGTCAGTCAATGTGAGTACGCATCCATGTAATCAATCTATATCAGTACCATAATTCAGTAAACAATTTATATAAATTTATAATTGTCGAAATTTATCAAAAATGGAAATCATCCTTAATAAATTAACAAAACTAATTTTTTTATTATCAGATGTCAATATAATACAATATAAATGATGTGAAAACTAGATAATATATTTTAGTTTAATTGAATATGATACGACTTTAGTCACTTTTAAATTTATATGCATGGAATAATTAATGTAATACGCTACATCTCCTTTCTAAAATTCCTTACATAAAATTAAAGCACTAAAAATGCGATAGAAAGTTTAGCTGTCATTAAAAAGAGGCTTAAAATATACAGCTTATAAAGAAAATCCTAAAAGTATACATTAGAAATTTAATTAATTTAATAATCTGCTGTAATATAAATTTACTTGATTAAGATTTCGAATTTCTTAATTAAAATGTAAAACAATTATGAAGACCGTTTTCATTTTATTTGTTCATTCTAAATCTCTTGTGATCAAATCAAAATAAATCTACGCAAAAGCAGCATCAGCAACATTCGTGTAAGTGTTAATACATTTATTCGAAATATCTCCTTCCAGTTCATTTAGCAAGGAGTAAGATTTGCGATTTAAATTCTCACAGAGCTCCCACCTTAGCGAGACAGTGTCTGCAATTTTCCCAAATGAGCCCTCGCCAACCTCCTCCTCCAGTCCCGGAGAGAAGTTTCACTTTTCGATTAGGAAGATGAAAACGCACATCGTTTAATTAACATGCGTGGTTGAATGAATGACTTGGCGAAAATGTTAGTTTAATATTTCAAACTAAGGTGCAAGAAGATCTTTAGTTATCGCACCGAGTTCGCCAAAGTCACGTCCTTGAGCATCCTCAAACGCAAAGAAGTGAATGAATCTTGTCTGTGCCGAGAGCTGTGGATCGAAAATTAGTGAAGGGATGCCGTATAGTTATTTACTTAATTTTAGTGCTATTTGAGAAGCTGTTTCCACTTGAGAGTTCTGAGAGAGTTATTGCATTTTTCATCCAGCGGATGTTATTAACGAAAATGGAGAGTATTTGCATTTTTATCAAATAGTATTTAAATTTTTTGCAATATTCCGATGCAGCTAAAGTGAAGGAAGAAATATTTACCCACCTAAATCCATTTATTAACTTTCTATATTAGCTTAATATACTTACTTCACCTTATATTTAAGTAGTACTGTGCTTAAGCTGAATTTTTTTAAGTAAAACTTTATTTTATGATAAATATAAATGTTCGAATTATATGTTTACCAAACGAATTTTATTTCATTTCAAAATGGATTGGAGTGTATTAAAATTGCTCATTTTCGGTATACACACAGCATTTTACAAAATATAATGTCGTAAATGTATTTTATACCATATAATTTTTTATTAAACAAAATTATACATTAAATGTACTTTTAATTCAAACTGGGGTCAGAAAACTACTGAAGATAACATTTTCACGAAATTATTATCTTTAATAAAAGTTAAAGTTTTTGTGAATTTTACTCCTTTATTATTTATTTAAATTGTCAGAAATATATAAACTTTTCTTGAAATGATTTTAAAGTTATAACAAAAAGACTTAAAGGAAAGATGAAAAATTATAATAAAATTTTTTTTCAATTTTAAGAGATTATATTATTTGTTATCCTGAACTATTTCAGTGATTCTCAATTGTTTCAGCAAACATAATATTTTAACTTAACTATTACCTTCAATAAGGTTAAATTTTAACAAAACTATAGAAAAAGTGTTTATATAGATTTAATTTATATAAATAAAACATCCAATATAGATATGAAATTTACTATGAAAACTTTTATAAACATCTAAACTATTTAAGTGGTATAGTGGTTGTGTATGCGCTTTGAGTTCTCAAAGCACATATCTGAAGTTTGACCCTTGAACTGACAAGGCCAACAGGTCTATTTCTACAGTAGGTCGTTAAAATTTATAATATCAAACATTTGTGGGGACAAAACACTTGGGTTTTTGCATTAGGCTGGCTACCACATCAGAACATATGCTTCACACCTCAGAACACTGGGTCGTGTTTTCATGATAAGCAGATATGGGCAATGCAGGCCTTACTCCCCATATGGGCTGACGTGCCACTGAGCTTAGTTGCTTACAATTATTCAAATTTGTTATTTTAAAATAATTTTTATATTTTGAATATGCTCTTAATATTATAAAATATATTAAAATTATGATGTTTTAAATTACAATAAATTGATATTATTTATTATGCTAGTAAAATATTTCAATAGTGTAATTTTAACCTGAAAAATTTAATAATTGACATTTTAGGGCAAATGAAAAAGGGAATATATACTTTCTTTTATAACTATATTGATAAGTTGATATTGCAAATGCTGATTTAATTTTGTAAGAACAGGATAAAGGTTGATATGTATAATTTAGAGGAAACTCTTTTCAAAGAGGTAGAGTATCCATTAAAAATGAACCCTTACTTTGGAGGTCTTATTAGGTTCAAAATTAGCTGATACTAAATGAAACTTTTCAAAAGACTAAAACAATCTGAAGCATATTTCAACGTAAATTTAGCTGTATGTAAGGTAAATAATCACGTAAAACAATAAGTGCGCAATTACATTTAAGAATACTTCAAATAACATTTTACACAAGAAAAAAATAAGTTAATTTATTTTTGACCAATTGCAATAGTGTGGTAATTAAACAATTTTTTATTCAAACAGAGCAACGAGTATTGAAATTATGATCAGTGGACATATCCGAGAGTTAATTCATGATTTTATATTTATTATTATTAATCCATTGTATCCCAATAGAGGTAATATATTTGATGTATTTTTAATTTAAAGAAATAATCTTCAAAATATTCTATTTTAGATTATCACTATTGATAATTGCTTGTGTCTTTTACCATACTCCATAATAAACTTAAAATAAGACAGATTTGATTACAAAAATGAAATCAGAAAAAGATTAAAATTAATGAAATTAAAAGAAATAGGCCATAAAATTAATTACGAATCACTTTCAACTAAATTGTATGTAATTAATTTGCATAATTTATTTCTTAACAAATTGTGTACATGCCTGGGGCTTAGTTTCCTTTTTCCTTTGTGAAAAATTATTTCTACTAATTTAATTTTTAGAAAAGGAATATAATAGAGAAAATAAATTTTGAACTCACACCATAAAGCGATATAAATAAAAATATTTTATGAATAATAAGTACGGTCAACTTAAATTTATATATTGACATTTATGATAGGAATTCTTATACATGCGTACAAATTTGAAATATCACCTCATAAAGACAATGAATCTCTCTGATGTTATATATTCAACTAACTTCATATACATTTATTTTATAAAATTGGTCAATATTTATCACTTTTTATCTTAAAACATGGAAACAAAATGTTAATATTTCATTTATATCGTATGTAGAAATACTTTATTCAAAGAAAATAATTCAAAAACACTTTAAAATATATTGTAAGTTGAAAATTCAAAATGCAAATATTTTCATAAATAAATAGAGATTTTTTTCTAGGCAGCTAGCTTAGTAATACTTCATAGTTATTCTGAAAATCAAACAAATACATTTTATTTTAGAACTTTATTATAAAAACAGTTAATTTACTGATTCTTTTTTAAAATTTTCTTTCATTCTTTTTCACATTTAGGAAAAAAAATCTTTAATCTATCTATAAATATGAGCTGAGCAACAATCCGAAATTCAAATTACATTATTTACATAAGCAAAACATATATGTGAAAGATAATAACTTTTAAACTGTCTTCAATCGGTGTTAAAATAAACTTCTATAAAAGATATATTTTTTTTCAAAAATGTTTTTTCATTAACTGATGAAAAAAATTAAAACATTCATATTCTTACCCAGAATATGAATCCAAATTTCATATTATTGAGTCATCTTACAAGCCTCGTATAATTTTTTATGTAGAGTTATTAATATAAAAATTTTGGAGTTAAAAATACTTATATATAAAAATACTTTATTTTTATGGTATGCTAGGCTGGCAATATGGGGTGCGCTGCTTCCCTTTTGATTGAACCATAATTCGATAGAGAGTTCGATTTTCTCAGTGCAAAAATGCAATAGGTACCCGTTTATAAGGTAGGCAACCATTCATATTCCATTGATGCAAGGAAAGCACAAAGACAGGAGAGAGAGAGATCACATTCATGCCCGAACTTGGATTCCAGTCCAGGACCTCCCTATCTGCAGTCAGGCAAGCTGCCCACTAGACAGAGTGGGCGACATATGAAATTAGTTATACATAAAATTACAATTTATTTATATAATGTTACCAACTGCACATTTGATTAGTTTAAACTTTATATTTTTATAATTTTTTTGCTATAATTAGAATAAAGTGTTCACAAAAGTTGTCAATTTTTCAAGCTAACTTCAATTGAAAAATTCCAAGAATTAAAATAGGAAATGTATTGTCATTTTAAATCACTATTGTTTAGGAATATTATTATATATTTATAAAGGACTTTTAAAGGATATTATTATATATTTATATATTACTGAATAAGAGAGGGATAAATCGTACTCTCACATATATGACACCAGATTAATGTAGTAAATTTCAATAAATGTTAGAACATTTTCAGTGTAACTATTATTTAAACCGCTTAGCGCATAGTATGTTATCAGTATCTTTGAAATTTTTAATGAAATTATAAACATTAATAAAATTTCATCCATTTATTCCACATTGAAAATTGCTAATTAAAACATTTAAACTAAGACTGATGTATTATATATAACTCAGCTCTTAGATGTAATATCATAACGGAATCCGTCTCTGCCGTGCTGAGAATACTAATCCGGCAAATTTGTGTCTGGTGAGAGTCAGTCTCTCGGGGAATAGGAAATGACCGACAAGATATCTCACCTGCCTTTATTAAACACTTGTACAGAGAAAGGTATATTGCGGTTAGTTACACAATATGCTTTCGAATATTTTATTGAAGATTGCTTACAAAAGCTAAAAATTGTTCTTGTGATGTATTAATTTTTGAGATAAAGTTATTATGAAGGAAAAACAAAAAATAATGTAATTGGAATATATTATTTTAAATTTATGTAAATAAGATCCAAAACAACATTTTAGTAGTTAATATAACTAAATGATTTTATTTGAAAAATCTGCTTGATTTATGAATACATTTTCTCTTTTAACAGAATTTTGTATAGGAAATGAAAATAAAAAGTTTCTGCATACTTTTTACTTTTAATTTTATTAATGTATATTACATTTTATCATAAGTAATACTAATTTAACGTAAGTTTAAAATTTCAAATAAAGAGTCCCCTTTATTCATATATTTCTAATGGCGGGCACCATTGAGCAAGTAAGTACATTAGCCCAATTGCTGCAACAAGGCCGAAAACTGCAACTCATTTTATCGTTATCCGGTGGGCAACTGTGAACCAAGTCACGGAGGTACGAGTAGCATCGCCCACTCCACACCACCACAAACCCGTTTATAGGGTGGCCACATTCATCCATCATCTGAGGGAAGAACAAGAAACAGAGAGAGAGAGAGAAAGTACATCCATGCCCGACTGGGATTCGAACCCAAGTTCTCCCCATCCGTAGTCAGTTACGCTAACCACTAGACAGGTTGGGCAGCTATATATATTTATACACTAGAGGGAATTATTTTGCATGTATTTGACATTACTTACTTTGAAACTTTCACAATTTATAAACAATAATCATGAATTTATGTAAGACATTTTATTCAAAATTTGTTAATTTAGAATATTGCTATTTTACACTTAATGTGTTTATTGTAGTTTAGAAGAAAATATTAATAAATGAGGAACTATAATGATATGCACTAAAACATAAATCGTTCATCATTTCATGAAACACAATCCATTATTTCTTTTATTTAATAATTCATTTTTTAACCTGCAAAACTGAAAATAAAAAGTATATCCAGGCAAAGTAAGGATAATATGAATTATCTGTAACCTGAATATTCGTTGTATAGTAAGAAATTTTTTTTTAATTTACTATTACAAATTTATTTAATAAAGATATGCTATTATGAATACCATATCTTGATATTTGAAATTATAAAAAATTTTGATTTAAGAAACTATCTAACTATAATAGAGTGAACTTTCGTAAAATGTTATCAAAATGTTACATTTTGATATAATACATTTTATTTAATTGCACTTAGTAGATTAAATGTGAATGAAAAATAAAAGTAAAAGTAATTGGTTCTAATATCTAATTATTTAGGCATTATTCATTTTAATTGGTAAAATTATTCTCTATCAATGTAGCTATAAATTAAAGTAAGGAAATATAACTATGCATTATACAAAATTGGCGCAAGAATGTAATAAATAGACTTCAAATCTGACTACTGATATAAAAATACATCATATTTATTCGTATAAATCAAAGTGCTAATATAGAAGTATAAAATTAAAAATAAGTGCATCTAAATATAGTCCAATAAGAATTAGTATAGAAGTCATATAACTAATCATTATAAATTTATAATCATAAATCATGATCTCACTTTCTCTAAGAACAGTTTGTTTAGATGAATAATTTTCGATTCTTTGAAATTCACTTAAAATTGTATATTTTCACCTTTTTAAAAAAAAGATGTTATTATAAATTAATTTAGCTCTTAAAATATTTATGTATTTTATTAAAATATATTGTGTGATTAAAAAGACAATACCTTTTTTTACAATTACAAAAATGAGTTAATATTTTAGTTAAAAATTTTTTTCAATGACTCTATTAAAATATGATTGCAGTTGTCTGTAATTTTTTTACGTGAAAAATTTTTTTATCAAGTATTTAAGTGAGATGTTGTTTTAATATTTTTGCAGAAATTACTTTAAAAATGTTATTGAAAATTGTAAGACTTTTAAATTCCATGAGTATATATAAAAAAAATATTAAGTGTTTCACATGTAAATCTTTACAAGTTAGTGGGTGTTTGCAGGGGAACGCTTTGTTCTTTTCACTGGAAAGTATTAGGTTCTTTACCTGACCCAATTTGAGACTTCACTAATGGGAGACGCGGAAAATAAAGAAGGATTTAGTCATCATTTCCTTCAAGTGAATTGATATTTCTGGAGTTAGCATTCTATAACTGTATGGGTATCGTAAGTGATACCATTTAACTTAGAGGAAATTACGATTACATGATTTATAAACAAGCAATAAGTACTTGTAAGTAATGAAAGAAATTTATAGTATTTCAAATAATTGAAATTTCCTTGATTGTAATTTTTACATAATAAAGTCAATTTGAACTAAACGCTAATATTTTATGTAAATGTTGAACACATATAAAGAAATCACATGATTTATTTGCTTGATTTTTGTTGTAATCTCTTAAATCCAAGAGTATTCGTACTATTTCCAATGTAATCAATGTATTCATTATATTTGATGCAGTAATTCATTTATGACGTGTATTACAAATACCTTTTTTAAAAAATAATGTAACATATTTCGGTGTAACACCCAATGCATTCAATGCGATTTCATATTTATTGAAAGACAGAGCTATACGTTTAATTATTATTTTCGTTGTCTTTTGTGATAAAAAGGCAAATGATAATATTGCATCATAACTCTATAAATGATATATTATTTTGGTTTTAATTTTGTAAGAGTAAGACTATCGTGCATAATTTTGCTCTTTTTTCATAATTAATATAAATTGCGTCAAATAAGGATATTAGTTGGAAGATATGAGGAAAATTTTTCAAATATTATGTGAGAGCGTTTTATATTTATATAATTTCTGTAACAAAATTTCAAACTCTCCATAAGGAATACTGTACCTCATATTTCAGAAATACTTTTATTCATTAAAATTCCAGATTTGGCTTGCGAAGAGAAATATCAATGCAAATGATTTGGTACAATATGTTATAATTAAAATATAAATTCAAAGAGAATAAATATGTAATTACTGACAATTTGATGAATAATATTATGAATGAACTTTATTTTCAATGCTTAAAAATTTTCGCACTATAAATGTTTTAATTAATTTGCTCATGTTGCTTATTACTTTGAAACACATGAAATGATATAAAAAATTAAGGAAATAATTATGGAATATAGAATTTTGAACAAATATGTTTGAAATTACATACTTGTTATTATATGATTACTTTCATGCTATTGTATGATTTGCTACAATTTTTTAATCTAAAAACTTTTCAATTATTTCTTTTCTGATAATGTGATTAATAATTCTTTGAAAAAATGCTTTCATAATTAATTATTAGACAAACAAATGTTAATTATTAACATCTTTGGAAGTATTGAAATAAAAAGTTTCATGCATTATGATTTCGATATTACAACATGTATTCAGAAAATTTATTTTGTCGATTAATCTTTAATACTAAATGATCAAAAGTAAACATATTTTTTATTAATTATGAAAAGAGTACGATTGAAATAATTAAAATATTTTTGTATATATGATTTAGAAATTAAGGATCAATCTACATGTATATTTGTTATTGATGTCTTGCATGCCTAATGTAAGTCACAAAAGGAATCTCAAGATCATTAATATTATGGCTAATCTTACATCTCCTCAGCGAAAAATGAAAATGTTTTAAAAATATTTGAATTTACTTTTATCCCTTTAACACAAATTATAAATTCTATTTTATCATAAAGATAAACTATACTGCTTGGTTTTCAGAAGATGTTGATTTTAAATGGATTTCCTGATAAATGAATAATTTTGTATAATTTCAAAAATTATACTGCATTTTCATAATTAATATTGAATTTAATTAAGACTTATCGGTTTTAAAAAGTGAATTTCTTGTAGATAAAAACCAAATCAATAAAATTAGAGTACAGTAAGCTACTCAACTACTCATAACTCTTTGGTAGCTTAACTTTTTCTTTCTTAAAAAATAAGAAATAAAAAAATACTCTCGCGTTTCCGAAGTCTTAAGATACTTCCGAAAGACTATTTTCTGTTTCTTTTAAAGAAACCTTAGGAATTTAAAGGACAGCTTTTTAATTTCCCCATTACCAGAGTATCGTTACTTCGCGATAAAAGGAAAAGCCTGTTGCACCACCTTAGATGTTCTTTATTATCAAGCAAACGGGACTAAATTTTTTCCTTTAAAAGTTTCTTCGTCGAAACAAGATAATATTTTGCTTTTACTCTAATTTTTTTATTTTTACGCTCTATAGCATACAGTAGAAGATTACACATTAAATTTTATATTTTTGCCAACATCATTATTGTGCTAATAGATAATGAAGATTTTTATTTCTTGAGTGTTTGTTAAGGACATTTGTTAAAAATGTTTAACGTTTAAAGATATCAGAATTTAAGACACAATTT
>JAPDSC010056004.1:33973-53257 GCA_026290005.1 Latrodectus geometricus | reverse complement strand
AATTTCAATTTTATATCGACATTTTTAAAATATATGTAAGAGAAATTTAATTTTTTAAATTGTAAATCTATTATTCTAAAAAATATTTTTTTAACACAGAATATTATCTTATTAAATATAAAATTGTAAAGTTTAACATTTTTGTATTTTGTACCTAACTTCACTTTTAAACTGAGTAAAAAACAATAGTTTAAGAAAAGCATTGTTATGAAATTTTCAAAGTGTAGACTCTTTCTTCATAACTATTTAAATGTGCAATTATATCAAAATAAGCCATAAAAATTTTTAAAAAAAGAATTTTTTCTTATACTTCTGTACTTTAAAATGTAAAGAGATTAAATAAACCGTGCACGCGCGCGTTATATATTTTCAATTTTTCTTTTATATTTTAGTTATAATATATTCGCAATACGTTTACTATAATACATAGGCGTTCAAAAGATGTTTAAACTTTTTTAATTCAGTTGTAAGTTTTTATAGCTAGGGAATTTTAAATAGTACATTATTTTTTCGTTTTTTTTTTTTCAATATTTTATGTATCTAGGTGTTAAGGTTATCTGATTTAGGAAAATGTCTTGCATTTGTAGTTTTTTGTTATATAACATCATTGTGAAATTTTCTAAAGTGAAAAGCAAATATATTATACTAATTATTGACATAAAATTGTTAAAATATTTATTACAATTTGCAAGCAATGCATTACACATTTTCAAATTTTATCAGTTAGTTAGTTTTACTTTCTGTTTTGTCTGATTTTTATCGTTTCATGTTTTTTCATTCTTAAGTTAAAAGAAGATTTCATTGCAAATACTTTTCGAAATCAACACTTTACTTCAAAAGTCATCAAATAATTTTAAAAATCATTAAAAGAAATAGTTCTTTTGTTTTTTTACATTTAAACTGATGAAAATCGACAAAATTGCATATTTTTAATAAATTGAAAAAGTATAAAAAGCTAATTTAACTGCCTAACAATAGACTTCAGTTGATTTTTGGTGAAAAATTTTGTGAATGTAAATTTTTCCTATTTAATTCCTAGAACCAAGATATTTCTTTTTCTAATTATATAAAAATTATAGTTCCGTTTGAGAACCCATGTTGTAATTATATATCTTTTAATATTTCTTAAATTTTATTCACACATATTAAAAACAGTTTGTGTCTAATGAAAATTTGTATTTCAAAGGGAGAATGAAAGCAAAAATATAATCCGGGAATGTTTAACTCTATTATTTACAATAGTGTTCTAATAATTACATATTTATTATAGAATATATCTTATTTTTTTCACATATTCAAATTTGTTCTACATTAAATATTTTCCCTTCACTGGACAATAAGTCTTTTAAAAGGAAAATGATTACAAGAGGTAAACTTAGAGAAATATTACAAGAAAGTCTCCAAAAAATATAATGTACATGATTTATTTTAAAGATTTTATTTATTCTAAAAAATTCTGCACATAAACAATAAAATGTCAGCATAAAAAATTTAAATGCGATTTGGATCGTTAAGACAATTTCACATTTTATATAAATTTGAAAAATTAAATTTATGTTCTAAAATATGGAGTCTAAATAGTTTTACATTTTGATTGATACTTTACAAATTGTCTTCATTTCACAGAAAAAAATAATGATAATAGAAGAAAAAAGTTATGATCCCCCTAAAAAAAGGGTGAAAATTCTGTACATTTTAAAATTTATATTGTTTTAAAACCATACTTTTTTAATCTCAATATTTTATTCCCAGCAAATATTATTAACGAGATATTACGATATAGCAATAAAATTAATTTCCTCATGTTAATATTTAAGCTTTGACTGTTTCATATGTCTCGTTTTATTTTCATATTTTTAATTGGTTGTAATAATTATAATAAATAATAAAGCTTGAAGGTATAATTAAAACATGAATTTTCAAGTATATTCATTCGTAATACTTGTAAATGCCTTCAATATATGTATGCATCATGCCAATACCTTTTTCCCATTTTCTTATAAATGTATGTATATGTATATTAGGAAATAGTTTCATAAATATTATTTTTCTATGAAAATAATTTCATTATGAAGAAAAATGTAAATTTACTAATTACATTTGTATGTTAAAATTTTATATATATATAAAGTTTTATAACATTCTTTTTAAAATCAAGTATGAGAGAATAGCTAATTTTGCAATGCTATTTTCTAAGGCTCAACAAAATGTAATGTAAGATTTTTTGTTTTATTTACATAAAAAACTATTTTAAAAAACTCAGATTTTCCATTTTTGTCGATGATTTATGAAAATATATAAGCATTTATAATGATAATTCTACTAATTAAATAATTCATTTTTTGAATTAAAATTAGGTATAGTGGGAAATTAATTAAAACCTGAGAGATCATAAGAATTAAGTATTTACAAAGTATGTAATTTAATTTTCATTAAATGCATATATAAAAGAACTATATAAAAAAATCATTGCAGAATTGTTTGAAATACTAAATTTGCTTATAAAGTTGAAAAAGAAAAAAAATACATCTAATTTATTACTTATTTTAACAATTCTAATTTTAATAAAAATTTTCATATTTCTTAAAATTTTAAATTTTGAAAAAGTTAAATAAAATGATATCCATATATTATCTTGTCACGAAATCACATATTTACATATTTTTACACTATCAAGTTTACAATTAAGCAACAATAGAATTATACGCAGAAACGAAGAAATGTTAATAATTTGAAAATTAATTTGATCGAAAAAGTGAAAGTAAGTTTTTTATACATTACTTATAAATTGAAATGATTACAAAGTCTTTAACTATGAATATCTAGATAAGAATAAATATAGAAAAATAAAACGCAGTATAAAAGCTGTTGCTTTTTGGAGCAGAGGATTCTGAAAATTATTCCTAAAAATGCTTCTCAGATCTTTCGATTTTCGATCGATATAGTTAAATCAACCGTAACCATTCAGTGATTTCCCAAATCGCGATTTCACGACAATCCATCAATTCTAGGGGTTGAACTTGAAACATTGCAGTGAAGGCAGTTGCTCCTACCAAGGCGCTCGGGATAGCTGGTAAACACACTGAATATTTTGCCCGACATAACTCGTGATAGCCAGTTAAGGGGTTAATTAATATAGTTTTAAATATTATAGACGTAGTTTCAAAAAGAGAAATCAAAAATTATAGAATTTATATGCGAATATATTTTTCTTATTCCTGTTCTTATCTATATAGTCAAATTTTTAAAACAAGTTTTCTGACGTGACAAATATTTTCAGACAAAAAATTCATTTTTAAATATTTTACAGAAAAGAAATATCCCTAAAATAGAACTTGTAATTTTTCATTTTAATTTTATCTTTTACATATGTATTCAGGATATGAGATCGAATTCAATCAAATGACACATGCGTTTGTCTTCAGTATTGGTTATATTCTGTAATATAATAAAAAAATATCATTACTTTAGAGAACATTTCATATTTTTTTTATTTTTTTTAATTTTAAAGAACGAAAGAATTCATTGAATTGAAATTATGCTGAAAAACTAATTTTGATATGAAAAAAAAGTATTTCATTTTGTCACTTTACACATCATTACATTTAAATACATATTTTCGTATCCATGAACCATTTTGCACATTTAAGCTCATATTTTTATTATATGGAGTAAAAAGTTGCGGTAGTTATTTTAAGATAGCATTCATTAAAATTAAGTATTTATTGTACATGCTAGTTTTGTTTCCTCTTTCAGGAATTATTTTCAAATTTTCTCTATTATATATTAAATAAAATAAATAAAAACCAATAAACTAATGGGTTTTATTCATTTTATAGTATTTAAATAAATGGATTCAACAGATTACTTTTAAAAATTTTTAATTGACGTTCTGCGTCAAATACCCATTTTAAAATACTTTGAATGTTGAATATTTTCATAACTGTACTAAAATAATTTTAATTTCAGTATAGGATAATTTCTTATCTTTTCAATGCAAGCATTTATTAAGAAATGCAATGTTTAATGAAAAATACAGAACGAAGCATTTCTGATATGTGAATAATATAAAGCATTCAATGTGTGAAATATGTTTGTAATTTATCTAAAACAATCAAAATGAATATTGAGTAATACACATTTTTTTTAATTATTCATGAACTTTGATGGTTTTTCGAATAAATTTTATTCAGTTTAAGCAGGATGTTAAAATTTATTATTTCACAAAAATACTTATATTTTTCTTTTGTATTCTTAATTAATATTCCACTTTGAAAATTTATAATAACCACTTTTAGTTATTTTAATTTTAAATGAATTAGAACCATAACATAAATAAAAATAGATTTATTATTGGAGTATAAAATATTTATTGAATATAATTTCTGAAAACCATTTTCTTATATACTTTATATTACGTTTAGTTTATCGAAAAATATAATAAATATTACCAGAGAGCACATATTCATGAAATATTTGTATTCAATAAAAGGATTATTCAATTAATTATGTATTTCAAGTATACAGGTTTAGTCTATTGATTACCTCAAATTTTATTTTTAATATAAAACTAAACTTATTTTAGATATATTTTAGATTTGATACACATTATTAATTAATCTGATTTTTCAAAATATTTAAATTAATAAATTTTTTAAAAAATAATAGTTATGTAAGTTTAAGTTTTAATATGCCTTAAGTACTCATGTTAAAAGGTCACAGTAACAGAGTGATTTCAGAGAGAAAAAGACTTTTGAACACGTAAAGGATACTTTTTGAATATACATATAACAAAATTTATCAAAGTTAATTCTTACTTTGGTAAGATTAAAAAAATTTGCTTGTGTCTTTAAATGAAGTTACAAGTAAGTTTATAAAAAGCATCGCTAAAAAGAAGACGTAGTTAAATGTGTTAACACTATTTAAATTACATAAATGATAATAAAACAATATGGTATATAAATTTTGAAAATAATTCTTGTAAATTGCAATAAAACTAACTCTAAATAAATTGCTTATTTTCGACACAGTTATAAAGCAATGCAAAAAATCAGAATTTTATTATTAATGACATTTTAAATGAAAAATAACAAATCAATTTAAAATAATTCAAAAATATTTCGTTATCGAAACAGATATTAAAACATATATTTTATTGTAATTCAAATGTCTTTAATTTATAACCAAATTTGAATAATATTTAGGAATTTCATACCTCTTAATGTTGTTTCCCTTAATATGTGTGATCAGCGTTTAAACCTTGAATTGTACTGACGAATGCATAATTGTTATTATAGTTTTGTTATTTTTATGACATATTTTCTGCAGCTATAATAATTTAATTAATTTTGTTGAAAATTCTAATATTTTTTAATTAAATAACTGATAAATTGCAAAATTCTTTTCTTTCTGTAACAAATACAACTTTACAAAAAAATATTGATATTTAGTATTAAAATATAGAATAATTTTAAGAATAAATGAAAGTCTTGTCTTTTTCGTTAGACATTTTTTCAGAGATTTGAGTAAAAATTCCATCAGTGTCCATAAAACTGTTATATGTGTATAACTAATTTAAAGTTAAATTATGAGAAAAAAGCTCTAGAATTATTGTTACTTATGATTTCAACTGTATTTTGCACTGCACTTCAAAAATCCAAAAAATTAATGTAAAGAAAATTGATAATGTAGTATTATAATCTACATTAATAAAATTAAAGTTAATGTCTTACAACTCATATTATAACATAAAATTTATAATTCTATAAAATAGAATTGTAAATATTGTGTTCCATCATAGTGTTTAGTTACGTGAAAGACTTTTGTGTATTTTCAAAGTGAACTGAAAAACATTTGAAAAAAATAATAAACTTACTATTTGTATTATTTTTATATATAAAAATTCATATATGGATATATATTATCCTTATATTTTTGAGATGTTTTATACAGTTTTTTTGATTTATAAATCTCAATACTAAGATACACAAAGCTCTTTTGTGAGACAAATTACTTTTAAGAATTTGAGGGAATTTAATTTTCCACATCATTAGTTGTCCACTTCTTTGTGTCATACAGATACTCGCAGAAATTAGTAAAGTTCTACAGCTATGCCCGATCGGCAGTTAGAGTTGGCATTTTTAGGGCTGTCATTTATTTCAGATTTTTCACTAGGTATTTCTGTCTCATTTGGAATGAGTATTTTAAAATTAAGCGAACATGATTTTATTCAATTGAATATACGTGGACGCTTCTTTAAAAATTAAATTTTTCTTTGTATTCAAATATAAATCCAAAATACAAAATTTGTAATTAAAATCATAATAATTTTATCATACGATCTGGCATTATTTTATAAATTTTTTAAGACACAATACTGGAGAGTGACGTAACAAAATGTCAGATAATTATCACCTGTTTGTAATGTGATCTAATGCTCCTTTAATTTTACACATTTAAACACAAAAATCAAAAAAAGATATTTTCTTATTCAGTAAATTTTGTAAATATTTAAATTCATATTTTCATACGTAGATTTTATTACAAATATTTCAGCATTAATTTGGAATGAATCTCTTAGATTTTACGTGGCTATACGGACATTTGATTGTCATGAGAGATAAAGATAATGGACAATCTTGTTTATAATCCTGCATTTCATGTAGAATGTGGAACTTCCTCACCAAATCACCTATCAAAAGAAAGGTTTTATTCTAAAGAGACACCATACAAATGCAAATTTTGCAGCCGTCGATTCCTTCTCTCTTCAAAACTGCAAATACATGAAAGAATTCACACTGGAGAGAGACCGCATAAATGTAAGTATTGTGGCAATGGATTCATTAAATCTAGCAATTTGTAGAAAAATGAAAGGATTCACACTGGCGAACAACCATATAAATGTAAGTTTTGTGATCTTACATTCACTCAAAATTGCAATCTCCAAAAACATGAAAGGATTCACACTGGAGAACGACCGTTTCAATGTAAGTATTGTGGCTGGTCATTTACAGATAGTAGCAATCTCCAAAAACATCTCCGAAGCCTTCATACATTAGCATGCTCATCGAAAACCCAGAAAAAAGAACATGACACGGAATTTCAGCAAAACAGTGGTACAGTAAATGTTACTTCAAATGTTGCTGATCAACATCTTAATTTTGATGAGATATTGTGTGAAGGTAAGAATATTGATAGTCAGACTGTAATCAATCCTTCCCCACAACCAAGCACTAGTCAAAGTTTTGAATTGGAAAACAGAAATTATGCTTCAAAGGACGAAATACACAATTGTAAATTATGTTCTTATTCATTCAGAGAAGACAATGAACTGAACCTCCACTACATAACTCATTTTGACAATGTATAATGTATAATTTATCAAAGAATTTTTAATGCAATTTTTACTGCTGCCTAAATAGGAACGTACTTATATAGTCAGTTGGCTGCTTTTAAGTGAAGACAAACTTGACAAACTTGAAAACCCAGCTTCAAAGATTTAATCTAATTTCAAATGTGTATATTTTTTAATTATCTACCAATTTTATTCAAACTCTTTTATTTTAGTTTTTAAGTATCAATAAAACTTAATACACAACTCTGTATTATTTTGTTAATATTTTGTATTGTTTCTTTTACATATATATGATAAATTCATTGAAATATAAAATTAGGTGGAAGAAATTTAAGATATTTTCTAAATTATTTCTAAATTATTATTCTTAATCATTTAAGGAGTAACATTGATAGTTTTCAGAAAGTTGTTTTGAGATGAATGAAAATATTAAAACAATTTCAAATTTACAATATTTTTAAATTCGAGTTCAAAATTAGCTTCAGTAACTGAAATTCTGTAATAAACTGAAATCCAAAGATTATTATTGTTAAGATAAATAAAAAGCATTTACACTAAAACTTCTGCATATTTTTATTTTAATTATTTATTTTTTTATATGTGTTGCTTTCGCATTGATCAGATAAATTTAGTTTGAAAAAAAAATATTGATAAAATGTTTTTAAAAAAATTATTTTATGAACATTTCCTGAACATTTTATTTTGTTTCACGTATTGCAGAAATTATCTATAAAAACTATATTTATTATATTTACGGACAGGGTCTGTCATTTCTTATCAAGTGTAATTTATTTTAGAAAAGGGCTATTCGATTATAGAGCACATTGGAACTGACTTGTTATTTTACTTTCATTTTGAGCTAAAATATGAATTCAGATTGTGTTCTTTTGAAGGAAATATATGATAACATAAAACACTAAAAAAAGCTGAGTTTCATATTTTTATTTTCTGATTTATAGTTAATAGGTAGTCCTTAAATGATCAAATTTATAGAAGATATATTTCTGCACTTTTTTTGTAAATTTAGAGAATATATTTTTAAATGCTTATGTCCGAATAATTTGTTTCATCTTTCCTACATAACTTATTTAAAGGATTTTATAAATTTATGTGTGAATCGGTAATTATTAAAACATTTTGTGTTATATATGATTATATTTCTATTATTTTTTAAAAGTATTCCTTATTCTCTCTATGATTTCGTTTTTAAATAACTTCTTTATATTTATTTCTAAAATTAATTATTGTTTAAAGCAAGAATAAAATTGTTTTGCATACATTTATAAACCTTCATTGCTGGTTTATTTTAAATGTTATTGCATTTTTCCTTTTATTTCAGTTTCTTATTTACATAGCAATTAAGATTATCTAAACTTAGCCAAGTAACCTGTATTTATTGTTTTACATTTATGTAATGTTACTGTGTAATTTTTATAAGAAAAAAACATGTATATCATTATAATTATTTACATAAATTTATAGTTAAGAAATCTATCTCTATAGTGTATCAATGCATTATTTATTTTAAATATAAATAACCGAAATTCATTATTTACTTTTAAATATTTAATTCTAAAAACATTTTTAGAAACAGAAAATTATAAAAATATAATATTCTAATGGGTAATATTTAGGATAATATTTCTGCATTTTCTAACCAAATCTATTTTTGGAAAAGGAAAAAAAAAAAAAAAAAAAAAAAACAATACGTTGAGAAAATTATGTCTCTGAAATGAAGACCAATTTGTAAATCTGATACCTGTTCAAAGTAATTCTTAATTTTGTTTTCCTTTCGTAGCAATCATTTGTAAAATTTCGTTTTTAGTTTATTTTAAATATTGCATTTTTTGTTAGTTTTTGCTTCACATTTTTATTTATTTAAGAATTCAAAATATGTAAACTTAGCAAAATATCCTGCAGTTTTAGATTTCTCTTATATAGTATCATTATTTAATATTCAAAGGTTAATAACAATTTCATAATTCTTAACATAAAATAATGACTAAAATTTCATTGCAATTCTATATCATATTTTGTGTGCACATTCAAAATATCATTAATTTTTTTTTTTTTTTTTTGTAGAGAAATCTAATATTTCAAGAACTTGCTTTTAGAAACAAAAATTATCTTTTATATATTTAGGTCTATGCTAAATTATCTGCAATTTATATATTAAGTTTATTTTTGTGTGAAAAATGTTAGATTGTGGATTTTACTCTATTGCAGGATATCTTACAATTGAGTAAATTACAATTGCAGGATATCCTGATAATGTAGTATTTGGGTTTACTTAAATTACAAATGTATTGTCTTAATTTTCTTGCAGTATATCAATTTAATTTCAAGTTAAGATATTTCATAGGTTTTAGTGGTATGTACAGAAAATACTTTCGAGATAGCAAATGTGGATGTATCTGTGGATAAGTCAAATAAAAACTAAATAAACATCTAAACTTTTATTTTTTAAACTCCATTGTTATATGCAGAAAATATTTTTTATAATTAGAACTACACTTGAATCTTTTATACATAATTACACTTAGATTTTAATTGATAGGCATGAGATAACTGAATGCATCTGATATTACTGTATTGTAGTGAGAGATTAGAAATACGTTTAGAGGAAAAATATTCTACATAATGGAAATACGGAATAATTTAAGAATTAATTATACGTCCCAAAAATGAAATTAAAAACTAATCCTTCAAATAGTTGACTGCGTATTGAATCAAAATAAATTTTCACTTTTTAAAATGAATACTTATATTAGACAAATATTTGTTCGCTTGTTTATAAATATTGAAACATTTGATATTTTTAACATTTCATTTATTAAATATTTAATTATTTCTTGCAAAAGTGTCTTATCCTATTGAAGCATTTGAGCTCAAAATTAAACGAATAACTAATAAATATGTTTATAGTTTTACCTATATTTTTTACGGTAATTCAAAAACATACGAACAAAAGTAATATTTTAGAATAGTTTTCATAAAATTTTTTACATTATTTGAAATTCATAATTTAAAATTCTTTAATATATATAAATCTCTTAACATATAATATTTAAAGCCTTTATAAATAAAAAAATAATCGAAATTTAAATAACTTTACATAAAATCACTTTTTCTTGATAATACTACTTTTACTTAATATTTTAAATTATCGAAATATTTTCAATAATTTAAAAAGTATTTATCCTTTAACTGAATTTAGGAATTTAAAAAAATGTAATTTAATAGAAGATATTAATGTTTGAATCAATCAATAATTTCCAATTAATATTTCATATTATATATTGTTTATCATACATTTTTTTATATTTTTATGAATATTTTATTTAACACTTGTTTTTTTGAATATTTCGTAGCATATTTAATCGATATTCATATAAAATGATTTTTCTTGAGGTTTTGCATGAAATATTGAATACAATTTAGAGCAGGAAAATGGGCAAACCTAGATGAATGAAATGAAATCGATATTTTCATCTTATTTTCTGGTATTAAATTTTAATTTCGAATAAAATCCTTATTTACGAATTCGGCAATTAAGTTTGAAAATAAGTATTTTTTAGCCTAATTCTGTAGTTACATATATCATTCGCTTATTCTTATTTCAGATTGTAAAGATATCCATTTCAATGTTTGACTAAATCTCTCCAACATTTCAATACATTTTTAATATTGCGACTTATGTTGAACAGTATTTGAAGTTGAATCCTTTTTTGATCATTGATGCTATTAGTGGTTTGGAATTCACTATTAGCTAGAAATCACATTTTACTAATTTGCCCTATTGCGTAAAAATTCTGATGTGATAAAAAAACCCAACTAATAGGTATATATTTTACATTTAATCGCATTTGTGCCAGAGAATACATGTTTTAACAATTGCTAAGCACAGTTAATGCTTCTAATATTAGCACTGTCATATATTCTGTTCAATAACATTCAAGTAAAGAAATCTTTTTTGGTAATAGATATTTTCATATCATTGCAATTCAGATTTTCTCTTTCAAATACATTAACATAAAAAAAGTTTTTAAGATGATAGGACAAATCGGACGCTGTTTCGCAATTTTCAACCACATTATTTAACGAGAAAATAATGTTTCCGTGCAAACGATACACATTTTGACGACCTGCATAGAGATTATTAAATGAAATGGTTATTATTATAGGGAGCACAGCTTGTTTTTAAAACTTTTTTGCTGATCTGGATTAATTTTATTAATATTGTTAGCAAAACAATTGCATACAAAATTATTGATAAGGATTTATTTAAATAATGGGAGACGGTTACTTATGTTTTCAATGTTAGTCTTCAAAATTAAAAAATATGCATTTTATTCCAGAAATTAGTTCTAAATTTTAAGCATAAAAACAATATAAATTCTAATAAATTTAGAGATGTAACTGAATAAACATGGTATTTATTACTAAGCTTATTACTAAATATCCATTAGGTTTTCATTCATCGATCTGCGATCAATTATGCAAGGAGTTCAGGAAATGTTCAGGAATGGTGAAGGAAAAAAAATGCTAGCACGCTATTTTATCAAAAAATTTAAATTTTATTTTTATGAGTACTATAAGCATTTTTTTAATTTGAATATTTTACTTCGTATAATTTTTTTTTTCTTTCCAAGTAAAAATAAAATGTGATAAGAAAGAAGAATGTGACTGATGTATAAATTCAAAATAGTGACACATAACTTATTGACGACAATCTTGATAATTGTTGTTTATTGGCAGTGACGATAATTTTCATAAAAGCGATATTCTCAATACTGATATTAATCAATTTGCTTGAGAAACGTGTGATGAGTCCTTTTCATAATTCAGCAGCTTAGAGATTTATATAATGACTCATTCAAGAATGCATCAATACCGGTGTGGGTCTTGTGATTTTCATTTTGAATGGTCCAAGACCTAAAATTACATGAGGAGACTCATGCTAGAAAACAATCGTACAAGTGTCAATACTGTGGGTAAAAATTCCGATCAAATCACCATCTAAAGATTCATGAATCTAAGTCACACAGAAGAGCAGTCGTACGAATGAAAATTTTCAGAGTAAAGAATTACACATCAGTCATCTTCCAAGTGTCTTCAGCAAACTCTTTCAAAGGAAAAACTCTTTGATTGTAACGTAGGTTCTGAAAAGTTTATTGATCCTTATGCTTTTTACCAACACCAGAAAAGAAAGCTTGGAGCAAAAATAATACATAATAAGAATGAAGAAAGAATAATTCCTTAAAGTCAAGCAGCTCAAAATATTTATTTTTATAACAAGACGCTACATGAAGATAAATACACCGAAATTCAAACTGTTTTCAGCGGTTCCCTTCCGCCATATACCAGTCAGATTCGTGAATGAAAAGAAAGAGCTTATGCTTCAAAGAAAAAAACATTTATATGCCAACTGTGTTCTCATTCATTCAGTGAAGAATATGAACTGGGCCTTGAATATGTAATCAATCTGTATTATGTAGATCATTTTCAAAATCTATATTATTTAAATAATATTTTGGTGAAAGAATTTTTTTTAATAAAGTAATCTGTAATTTTTGGTGAAGGACTTCTTTGAAAACATGAAATACATCCTATAGACAAACTGTTCTACACAAATACCACAACGAAATATAAGTAAGATAAATTTTAAAACTAAATTTGTACTTCAAAGAAATTTCCCACACATGTGAAACATATTCTAAATTTGGCTATCAATTAAATGAACTAGGTATTCTTTAATTAAGTAATTATTATAAAGGCAAAATAATTCTATAATTTCTAATTAAGCAAAGATGCAGGTGAAGATATAGCATCAGAAATTTAAAATTTTAAAAAAAATTCAAGATATATTTCTGCTAGGAAATATTGTAATCTTACATTTTTTTAGAATTAAAAGTGTAGATTTATGATCAACTGAATAAAATAAAATGCATATATGCAATTAAGAAATCAGTATCTCATTACGAAAGATTTATGCTTTAAGATAATAATGTCATTTATTTGCCGCTATAATTCTGGTCCCATTTTAAAAAATTATTTGTCTTTAATTTTTTTTAATAAATTTATTTAAAAATTCATAGTTTGAAACACTTTTCGTCACACACAGTAGCTCAAGAAAAACATTAAATATTTACACCTTCACATTTTAGCAAAGTTGCAGTTAGTGTCATATGTAAAATATTCTACTGAAGCAAAACCAGTCTTTCTGTCACTCCTTCATATTTGGTACGCATTGTGGTTTACCATTTAAATCTGTCTTGTGACACCACACATAGCAGAAAGTTATGCCTTGTCTTGCACTTAAAATAAATAAAAACAGCAACGTTTGCTATTGTTACATTGCTAGTTCCAATCTCCCTGCCTCAATCTGATGGAGTTACATGCATTCGTTTGCTTATTGGGCATGACATATTTTTTTTATTTTACTGCGTTTAAGAATTTGTCTATTTTACCTCTGTGCAACTAAGGGTATATGGATGATGACTAGCTTTTGCACTGCCCCATTGTTTAAAAGTTTTTAATGACATTGTTACGGAAGTTTAATGGCTCTTTTTATGACTTATAATTATACTTTTGGGCCACTTGTCAACTAATAACAAAGATTTCGGAGACAGGTATAGGAGGAAAAAAATAAATTTTCCATCTTGCCTTTCATTATAAACGGTAGAAGTTTTATTGTCTATGTATTGTGAGCATTCTTTAAAACTGAAATTTTTCTTCGAAAATTTTTTTATTGTTTTTATATCAACTAAAAAATACAGTATTTATTTCAATATTGATATTTTTTTTTTGTTTTCAAATAAATTTCCCTTTTAGGTAAACATTTACAAATCATGGTTTGTTTTCAAAAATGATTTAATAAACGTAGAATTATCAATACGAAGAAGGAACCTTAATATTACTGTATTATATGTAAGAATTCACTTTTAAAATCAAGAGAAAAGTATTATTTAAGTTATTATTTAAATTTCTAGTTATAAAAATACATAAGTTCTAATGTGTTATTATTCTTTAGAGTGTTTTAATACAGCAGTTTAAGGATTTTATTATTTGAATCTCAAGCATGAAAACAATTAGGAGCCAGGATTAGTGTAGCAAATTAATTTCCAAAAATATTACTTTGAAAGCTGTTTAGTATCACAAGTACTTAAGAGCATTTAATTTCATTTCCTAATATATCTTAGATACAAAACTATTTTTTAATTTAAATTTCATTAGATCAAAATATCTGGATTCCTTTTCTAAATATTTTGAGGCTACACCTGAGATTGAGGTAGAAACCCGTATCAATATTATTCATCTACAATGAATACATTTTTCCTTTAAATTAGGTATTTAATTCAAATATTTTAGTACATAAAAAATTGATTTCTGTCAATTATTTAAAGAATTAAGCTATGATTTTAATTGGGGGATCAGATTGCAAAGATTTCTGCTTTAAATTTCAACTTAATCTCCTTGTCGTTGGTGTTTATTGAAGCCTTGATTATGAATGCTAAAAAGATAAGGAAAAGTCATGTCTATAATCCTATATATAATGTTGAATGTGGAAAATCGTTTTCAACCCTCCAATCACATGACAAACCTTTATTCGTATGGTTACTTTTGTTCGTATGTTTTTAAATTACCTTAATTAATATAAGTAACTTATAAATGTATTATTTATTCGTTGAATTTAGAGCTCAAATACGCAATAGGATAACACACTTTCGCAAGATATATTTAGAAATTTAATAAATAACATGCTAGAAAAATTAAATGTTTTAATATTTATAAACGAGTGATTTATTATTAATAAAGAGACAGAGTAAGGACATTTATATAGCATATTCGATCACAAAATTTTGTCTAATATAAATATTCATTTTAAAAAGTGAAAACTTATTTTGATTCAATAAACAGACAAATATTTGAAGGATTAGTCTATTTTAAATTCATTTTTGGGTCGTATAATTAATTACTAAATTTTTAAATATTTCCAATATATAGAATATTTTTCCTCTAAGCGTTCCTCGAATCTCTCACAACAAAACAGTAATATCAGTTACAATCAGTTATCTCATGCCAATCCATTAAAATCTAAGTGTAATTATATACAAAAGATTTAAGTGTAATTCAAATTATAAAAAATATTTTCTGTATAATACAATGGAGTTTAAAAAATTAAAATTTGGATGGAAATTTAGTTTTAATATTTTTTATCACATTTTTTATCTCGATCGAATTTTCCGTATTATCTGTAAAACCGACAAAAAATCTTAACTTAAAAATGAATGAATATACTATGAGAAAATTAAGATAAAACATTTGTTATTAAAGTAAAAGCAAACACAACAATTGCAGGATATATCCTGCAATTGTATTTTACTCAAATGTAAAATATCTTGCAATTGAGAAAAACCCACAATCTAACATTTTTTACCCAAAAATAAACTTAATTTATAAATTGCAGAAATGTCAACATAGACCTGAATATATAAAAGGTAATTTTTCTTTTTAAAAACAAATTCTTAGAATTTAAGATTTCTCTTTAAAAAATAATTTTACTTAAATATTTATTGAAGTTGCATGTCTTGATATAGAATTGCAATATAATTTTAATTATTATTTTTTTTCAATAACTTAAAATTGTTATCCAATTTCGAATATTAAATAATGATACTATATAAGAGAAAACTACTATTGCAGGATATTTTGCCTAGTTTACATAACTTCAATTGTTAGATAAACTAAAATGTGAAGCAAAAACTAACAAAAATTGTAATATTCAAAATAGAATTTTTTTTTTTTTTAAGAACACAATCCGAATTCATGATTTAACTCAAAACGATAGTAAAATACCAAAACAGTTTACATATGCTAGTTAAACGAATATTCCTTTTCTAAAATAAATTACACTTGATAAGGAACAAAAGATGATGTAATTAAATACTAGGAAACATAACTTTTGTACATACTTTCTGCAATACATTAAACAAGAAAAAATGTTCAGGAAATGTTAATAAAATGGTTTTTGGAAGAAACATTTTTAACACTTCTTTTATATTCAAAGTAAACTTTTATGATCAATGCAAAAGCAACACATAAAAAAAAATAAATAAAATAAAAATATGCAGGAGAGATTTTAGTAAATACTTTTTATCTATCTTAACAATAACCTTTGGACTTCAGTTTATTACAAAATTTCTGTTACTGAAGGTATTTTCGAACTCGAATATGACAATACTCCAAATTCGAAATTTATATAATATTTCTTTTCAAATTATATCATCTCATTAAAAAACATCAATATTAATTCTGAAATGATTAAGAATACTTATAGTTTAGAAATATTCCAAAAAAATGTTTACAAGCTTTTATCTAGGTATTTTTACATTTCAGTAAATTTATCATGTATATTTAAAAGCAACAATACAAGAAAGTAACAAAATTGTACAGATTTTGAGTATTAAATTTTATTGATATCTAAAACTTATTAAATAATAGAGTTTTAGTAAAAATGGTGCACAATTAAAAAATATTAACATTTGAAAAAAGTTTAAACATTTGAAGGAGAAACTTGCCTTATTTGTCTAATTTGTTTTTAACATAAAATCAACTAACAGACTATTTAAGAACATTTATATTCAGGTATGACAGTTAAAGTTACAATAAAAATTCTTTGAAAAATGAAATATAATATAGAAAATAAGAACCTAATTCACACTTGTATTTTGCGTAGGTTGAAGCATAATTTCGATTATCTGATACATATCTTTGACTAGTTCTTGCTTGTAGACAAACGTGTAATCATTATTCATAGGTACATACAATATGTTATTTATACATACATTTTGAGCAGCAACATTTGAAAATACATTAACTGGACCACTGTTTTGCAGAAATTCCGTGTTACGTCCTGAGTTCCAGTTTGTTGATGAATAGCCGAATGAATGAAGTTTACGGAGATGTTTTTGGAGAGAGCCATTTCGAGTGAATGAATGGCCACAAAACTTACACTTATATGGTCGTTCTCCAGTGTGAGTCTTTTCATGCACCTGAAGATCGCCCTTTGCAGTAAATGTACAGTGAGTAAAAAAAGTATTTGCACACCTACATTTTTGTTCATAATTTATAAGAAAATGCATTAATAAATACAAAAATTGGCATTTTAAAAATAAAATAAGCTTATTCATTTAAATAAATTACGAAAAATTCAATAATATTAATAAAAACCCTTTTTTTGCAGCAATATTAAAATATCTTACGTCAAAAAAGTATTTGCACACACAACTCAACTTTAACAAATTTGCATTTTCATGCTAATTATTTGACAGTCATCCCGCAGTAAATAACATACATAAGACAACTATAAATGGAGGTATTGTCGAAACTTTATCAGTTGATTGTCGATTTCAAATTGTAATGGCACCTAAGAAATCTGAATTGCCGATTTCGTTGCGAGAAAAAATTGTTTCTCTACGTGAAAATGGCCTAAGTTATCGAAAAATAGGTAAAAAAGTAAATGTTTGCTTCTCTACTGTTCGGTATGTTATAAAACGCCATAAAGAAAGAGGATCTACATCAAATAACTTGCGCTCTGGACGCCCAAAGAAAGTTTCACTGCGAATGAAGCGAAAAATCATAAGAGAAGCATCGAAAAATCCATTTGTTAGTGCAATTACATTAGCCAATGATGTCGCTTCAACATCTGGAGTTCAAATCTGTGCCCAAAGTGTTCGAAATGTCCTGCACGATGCACAAATTTATGGGAGATCTCCAAGGAAAAAACCTCTCATAACGAAACGAAATAGACTGAAGAGACTTGAATTCGCTAAAGAATATATCAATAAGCCAATTGATTTCTGGAAAAATGTCATTTTCTCCTACGAGAGTAAGTTCAATATCTTTAAATCAGATGGCAGGAAATTAGTTTGGAGAAAACCTTGTACTGCTTTTCATACCAAAAATGTGTTACCTACAGTTAAACATGGAGGAGGTTCTGTTATGATTTGGGGGTGCATGGCTAGCAAAGGAGTTGGTAATTTGTGTTTCATTGATGGGAATATGACAGCTCGAACCTATATTGATGTGTTGCGATGTAACTTGCCACAAAGTGCAATAAAATTGGGTATCAGTAATTCGTGCTATTTTCAGCAAGACAATGATCCCAAGCACACTGCCGGTATAACGCGTATGTGGTTGTTTTATCATGTACCCAGAAAACTTGCCACTCCACCACAATCACCAGACTTAAATCCTTTGGAAAATTTGTGGGATTCTTTGGATTTAAAAATAAGAAAAAGGAAGATTTCAAGCAAATCTGCCCTTAAACAAGCCCTTATTGAAGAGTGGTCGAATACTGACCCTACTGTTATAGAAAATTTAATTAAATCAATGCCATCAAGATTACAAGCTGTAATAGATGCTAAAGGAATGCATACTAAGTATTAGTTATTTGAAATTTGCTTATATATTATATTTCTATTGTATTCATGCAAGTGTGCAAATACTTTTTTCACACGAGATATTGTAATTTTGTTACAAAAAAACATTGTTATTTATATTATTGTAATTTTTCTGTTAGTTTTGGATGATTAAACTTATTCTGATTTGGCAAGACCAATTTTTTTATTTCTTAATGCTTCTTTTTATGAATTGCAAATAAAAATGTAGGTCTGCAAATACTTTTTTTACCCACTGTATAGCCACAAAATTTACATTTATATGGTCGTTCGCCAGTGTGAATTCTTTCATGTCTTTGGAGATTTCCATTTCGAGTGAATGAACGGCCACAAAACTCACATTTATAGGGTCTTTCTCCAGTATTCTAACATTCTTTCATGTATTTGTAGTTTTGTAGAATGAATGAATCCACGGCTGCAAAACTTACATTTATAAGGTTGTTCTCCAGTGTGAATTCTTTCATGTTT
>JAPDSC010056004.1:19059-33963 GCA_026290005.1 Latrodectus geometricus | reverse complement strand
AACTTACATTTATAAGGTTGTTCTCCAGTGTGAATTCTTTCATGTTTTTTTAGATTTGAAGAGTTAAGGAATCCACGGCCGCAAAACTTGCATTTATATGGTGGCTCTTTTGAATAAGACTTTTCTTTTGATTGGATATTTGGAGAGGAAGATCCACATTCTACATGAAGTGCAGGATTATAAACAAGATTGTCCATTATATTGTTTTTCTACTGAAAATCAGGATTCCGTATAACCACGTAAAAACTAAGAGAATTTTGCAAAATTAAAGCTGAAATATTTGTAATATAATCCACTTATGAGAATCGGAGTTTAAATATATTCAAAATTTACTGAAAAAGAAAATATCTTTCTTGATTTTTTTGATTAAATGCGTAAAGTTAAAGGAGCATTAGAAAACATTACAAACAGGTCATAATTATCTGACATTCTTACGTCATTCTCCAGTGTGTTTAAAAAATTTATAAAATAATGCCAGATCCTATGATAAAATTATTATGATTTTAATTACAAATTTTGTATTTTTGAATATATATTTAAATACAAAGAAAAATGCAATTTTTAAGGAAGCATCCACGTAGCTTCAATTTAATGGAATAATGTTCGATTATATTTAAAATGCTCATTCCAAATGAGAAATAAATACTTAGTGAAAAATCTGAAATAAATGACAACCCTAAAAATGCCAACTCTAACTGCCGATCGGGCATAGCTGTAGAACTTTACTGTGAGTATCTGTATGACACAAAGAAGTGGACAACTAATGTTTTGGAAAATTAAATTCCCTTAAATTGTTAAAAATAATTTGTCTCACAAGAGATATGTGTTTCTTAGTATTGCGATTTATAAATCATAAAAATTATACATTGAATAAAAACTCTCAAAAAATAAGGATAATATATAACCATATGTAAATATTTATATATAAAAATAACACAATTAGTAAGTTCATTATATTTTTTCAAAAGTTTTTCACTTTACTTTTAAAATACACAAAAAACTTTCACTGAACTAAAAACCATGATGGAACACAATATTTATTTACTTCTATTTTCTAGAATTATAAATTTTATGTTATAATATGAGTTGTAAGAAATTAATTTTATTTTTATTAATGTAGACTATAATTATACATAAATAATTTTCTTTACATTAACGTTTTGGATTTTCGAACACCGGGCAAGATACAGTAGAAATCATGAGTAACAATAATTCCTGTACTTTATTTTCATAATTTAACTTCAAATTAGTTATACGTGTGACAGTTTTATGGACACTGATGGAATTTTTATTCAAATCTCTGAAAAAACGTCTAACGAAAATGACATGAAGACTTTCATTTATTCTTAAAAAATTCCATATTTTAATACGAAATATCAATACTTTGTTGTAAAGTTTTATTTAAAACAGGAAGAAAAGAATTTTGCAATTTATCATTTATTTAATTAGAAAAAATATTAGAATGTAGATTTCTTTTTAAACAAAATTAATTACATTTTCATAGCTGCAGAAAATAAGTCTTAAAAATAACAAAACTATAAAATCTATTATGCATTGGTCAGTGTAATTCAACTTTTAAACACTGATCACACATATTAACGGAAGCATCATTAAGAAGTATGAAAATCCTAAATATTATTCAAATTTGATTATAAATTAAATAAATTAAAACGATTTGAGTAACAATAAAATAAATGGGGTTTTAATATCTGTTTCGGTAACGAAATATTTTTGAATAATTTTAAATTGGTTTGTTAGTTTTCATTTAAAATGTCATTAATAATAAAATTCTGATTTTTCGTATTGCTTTATAACTGTGAAAAAAATAAGCAATTTATTTACAGTTAGTTTAATTGCCATTTACAAGAACTATTTTCAAAATTTATATACCATATCGTTTTATCGTCATTTACGTAATTTAAATAGTATAAACATTTAACTACATCTTCTTTTTAGCGATGCTTTTGATAAATTTTATTTGTAACTTTATTTAAATATACAAATTAATTTTATTAATCTTACCAAAATAACCCCACTTTAATACTAAAAAGTAAGAGTTAACTTTGATAAAATTTATTATATGTATATAAAAAAGTATCCTTTACGTGTTCAAAAATCTTTCTCTCTCTCGGAAACCCCTCTGTTACTGTGACATTTTAAAAGGAATACTTAAGGCATATTAAAAAATTTTAACTTACATAACTATTATTTTTCTTAAAAAAATAATCAATTCAAAATATTTTTTAAAATCAGATTAATTAATAATGTGTATTAAAATTAAAATATATCTGAAATAAGTTTAGTATTAAATAACAAATAAAATTTGTTGACTTCAATAGAATGATACCTAAATACTTAAAATACGTAATTAATTGAATAGTTTTTTAGTGAAAACAAATATTTCATGAATATACTCTCGCTGGTAATATTTATTATGTTCTTTGGTAAACAAAGTGTTAATTAAAGTAAATAAAAAAAAAGTGTTTTTCAGAAATTATTTTCAAGAAATTTTTTAATCTCCAATTACATATCTATTTTTATTTATGTTATGGTTCTAATTCTTTTGAAGGTAAAATAACTACAAGATGTTTTTAAATATTTTCAAAGTTTAATATTAATTAAGAATACAAAGGCAAAATATATGTATTTTTGTGGAATAATTCATTTTCACATGCTACTTAAACTGAAGAAAATTTAATAAAAAAACCATCAAAGTTTATGAATTATTAAAAAATTGTGTATTACTCAATATTCATTTTGATTGTTGTAAATAAATTAAAAATATGTTTCACACATTGAATGCTTTATATTATTTTCATATCAGAGATGCATCGTTCTGTATTTTTCAATGGACATTGCTTTTCTTACTAAATGCTTGTATTCAAAATATGAGAAAGTATCCTATAATGAAACTAATATTACTTTGTTAAAATTATTAAAATATTCAAAATTTAAGGTAATCAAAATTCTTTTAAGGTTTGAAAATGGGTATCTGACGCAGAACATCATTTAAAGATTTTTAAAAGTAATCAGATGTTGAATTCATTTATTTAAATTCTATAAAATGAATAAAACCAATTTAAATTTAAACTGAAAGAGAAAACTAAAACATCATATACAATAAATTCTTAATTTTAATGAATAGTATTTTAAAATAACTCCCGCAACTTAATACTCAATATTAAAAATATGTGCTTAAATATGCAAAATGTTGCGTATATACGAAGATTTGTATTTAAATGTAATGATATGTAAAGTGGCAAAATGAAATACTTTTTTTTCATATCAAATTTAGTTTTTCAGCAGAATTTCAGTTCAATGATTTCTCTCGTTCGTTATATATAAAGAAAAGATAAAAAATATGAAATATTCTCTAATGATAAATATTTTACTATGTTAAATATTATTTAATAGTTTATTGAAGAATTGTATATAGAATCAGCTTGTTTTATACATATTTTTTTTAATTGTTAATCTACAGAATTTCAAAAACTTCGTTTGAAATGAATTATTCTATATTCTTGTAAAGATATTTATTAATTATATAGAAAATTTTCACATAAAGCACGTTAAAAATTTTAACACAGCTTTGCTTTCCACATATTTTGTATCTATAAACAACGTCCTCAGTCCTTTGACAGTACTTCCATAACATAAGAGCAAAAATTATTTAAAATAACTTTAAATCTGACATTTAATTTTATATATATACCACATTTCCGATATAATTTTAGTCCATATTAAAAAAAATTCTCAATTTGGATTGCTTAGGATATTAACTTTTATTGCTTATAATTTCTAAATATTTTAGTTTCATCGCTCAAAATCCGAAATCGATTCTTATTTAATAGAAACTTTTCGCTTGTAAAGAATATTCAGCATTATTTTTGTTCATGGAGTATTGTAAAGGACTAGCATAATTATTTTTCTATTTTTTTAAAAATGTATTTTGTCAAAATCCTAATTTTCCATTTGAACAACTCACTTAATTTAAATGTATATCAGAGCAAGACAATTACATGCAAGTTTTACGCCCGTCGATTCCTTCAACCTCATCAGCTCCACAGACAAAAAAGGACTCACACTGATTAAGAGTCATTTAAATTTACTTTTAGAGAGGTTTTGTATTTACTAAATCGGACACTATTAAAAAAACATGAAAACTCTCGAAATACAGTATAAACATATAAATGTAAAATTTGTGATCGAAAATTTGTACTAGCAAGCGATGTCAAAAAACATAACGTTAACCAGTAGGATTGTGGCCATATAAGTGTAAAAATTTTGCATTAGGATATGAAGGAGGTAGTGATTTCATCATATGAGGGTAAAATCACAAACAAGAGCCAACTGATAAATGTAAGTGATGCGAGCAATGATTTACTTTTCGTCATTCAAATATAATCAGAGATCACTTATAGAAGAATTTTTCTTTGTCCCTACCATATGCCATAATTCTTACATTTATTCATATTCTCTTCAGCACCAGAACGGAATACAGAAATCCTACATCACAGAATTAAATTTTGCCTCTCGAAATTATGCGATGCAATATTTTTTTTATAATATTTTGTATCTAGTTAGGTGTTTTGATTTTTTGTCTGGTCTGTGTGATTTACCACAACCAAGAATAAATCTGTTTTATGAATCGGAAATAGAGAACAAAATATGTAAATGGGAATTATTTTCGTATTCATTCAATCAAGGATATGGTCCGAATTTAAATTATTCCACCCATTTTGACAATCTACAAAACAAAATGAAAATATAATATTATTTTACTGAAACGATATCATTTTGTAACCTCTTCACAGCTAGTACTTATTGTGGTATTTTCCATCTTTAAGGTAACTTTCTACACTACACATGGTAAGAAAGTCATGTTATACTTTGCCTTGAAGTAAAAAAAAGCTGCAAACTTTGCTATATAGCAAGGGTGGTCAAACGTTTGGGATCCGGGGTCTACTCCGCATTAAAAAAAATCGAAGGCGGTCTACCAATGACTGAGCTAAATTAACGTAACGTACATGTTTATATATTTATTTCCGGTAACAAGAAAAAAATGGTACGTTTTCTAACTTTTCTAAAAAAAAACTTAATATTAATGTTTACAAAAATTTACTGTCGAAAATAATTAAAGTATTCATACATCAAAATTTGACCCTCCTATTCACTTCGTTTAATTGAAATTTGGCACTGTATATCTGCAACAAGTTTATCATATTGTGGCTGGCGTGAGCTTATTGCAATGCGTAAACTCGAAATTAAATTTTCATCTGTTAAACGCGACGATGTTTGCTTTTTATGGCGTTCATGGTTGAAAAAGCAGATTCGCAAAAATACGTCGATCCAAAGTATGATTTAAAATACAAAATCTATTTGTAAATATTTGGAAACGTTTCCTCAGAAATTATTTTCCAAAAATCAGTATCGCTAGATGCTCTGGATTTAAGAAATATATCTTATCTTTATTAAATAATTTCTTCTTCGACCGTGACTAATGTAGTATTCATTAAATGTTCTATTTTTCAGATACTCCATCAATGTTCACATTTTCATTAAATGGAAATATCATAAAATTGAGTATTTCTTCCAACCTAATTAAGTCAGCCAGTCTTCTTTATAATTCTTCAAACAAAACAAATAAGCGTTAAGCTCAATCTTCGAAGTCTCGGTTTGGATTAAAGATTCTCTTCTTTAATGTTTTTGACGTTTCTCAATTCATGTTTTCTTAATTAAGGAGCATAACTTTTTTATCGTTGCTTTGAAAGTTTTATTCGTGCTCATCACGTCTGTTAAGCATTTACTCTTTCCTTGTAGATTTAGGTTTAAATCGTTAAGTTTTACAGTGATATCGCAGAGAAAAGCTAGTTTCATGAGCCATTTCCCATCTTCCAATTCAGTAATGTGCTCTCCTTTTATTTTTAGAAAACTTATTATTACTGGTAACAGAATACGAAATCTTTTTAAAAAAAAGCACCAAGGCTTAGCCCTCTCACATCTGTGTGCAATAAGAAATATCCGTACTCTTATTCAGTTTTTTCCAAAATCGCCCGAAATTGTCGTCTCTGAAGACTTTTTGGATGAATTGAAGTGACGATTTATAAAGAAATTTGCATTATAATATCATTAGACTTTAGTATTTTTGAACACAATATTTGTTGATGGATAATGCAATGATAGCTGGTAAAATTGGGAATTTCCTCATCATTATTGCACAAGGCAATAAAACCAATTCGATTCCCGACCATTGTTGGATCTCCATCTGTTGTAATAGAGACTTTTTAATATATTGGATATCCTGTCTTATCAATAAATTTTAAATGAATAAATATCTTGGCCTCTAGTTTGTTCTTTAAATTATAGTAAATAACTCGTCTTTTGAAGTCATAGCTTCGAAAATCATTCTCACAAAAATGTATAATGTGCAATGTTACTAATATCTGTGGATTCATCAAATTGAAGTGATAGGAACTTACAAGCTTTTAAAGAGTCATTTAATAAATTTTCGAAATTATTATTCATAGCTTCAGTGCGTCATATCACAGCGTTACATATTATTTATTGACTATATTACTTCAAATTTGTTTTTAAAATCGTGGAAAAGCACTTCTCCCGCTTTAAAGAATGCTTCTTTTATCAATTCTCCATCATTGAATGTTTTTTTTCTTTCGCTTTATCAAAACTTCTGTAATTTTAAACGACGCCAATGTTACTGCTGTAGCTTTGATGCCTGGTCTCGTATATACTGATTGCGGCACTCGTAAATTCGACTATAATTCATGCATTTTAACTTTTCGAAAATCATTGCCGATTGGAAAGTTTGTAGCATATTTTAAATGCATGATTTTAAAATGTCTTTCAATGTTTGCTTTTTTCTGTAGTGCCACATTTGAGTTACATATTAGACAAACACATTTCTAATTCACCATAATAAAAAAGAAATCATCTTCCCACTCATTGTGATAATGGTAAGTTTTATTTCTCTTAGCACTAGTACCTGGCTGAGTCATTTTGGACAGGTTTTGAAACAATAAATTATCGTATCAGTGCAGTAGGAAGCGAACGATCTGCAACGAAAGACGATTAACTGAGAAACTAAACGGGCGAGTGTGACGGGTAGACAAGTCGACTCGCCACGTCTTTCTTCGACCGGCTACTGGATATAATCTAATCATCCCACTTTGTCAAGTTGTTTCTATTCAATTTTACACTGTAAAACGACAAATTCATTGTATTACTTTGCACAGTTTGTTTGAGATTTTAAAGTATAAACTTTAAGTAAATTATTAATTTATATAATTCATTAATTCTACATCATAAATCATAGATCGTTAATATCCGATGTCATTATCGGGATTGTCTCGCGGACTACCTAAAATGTATTCGCGGTCAACCAGTCGACCGCGGTCGACGTCTTGGCTACCCCTACTATATAGTTTGAAATTCCATAATTTGTAATTGATTCCTTTAATTTGTTTACTGCACAAGGCATCTTTCCGAAAGCAATTTTATTTTATTGCAATCTAGAATTAATCATATTTGCCCTTGTGTAACCAATGGTATCAAGGGAATACTGAATATTCTATTAAATTTCTTTGATGATAATACTATGGAACTTTAATATTCCTCTTTTGTTTCATTATTACATTATTGGACCCCAAGTCATCTATTGACAAGGATGCCATAGGCGGATTTACGATGGAAAACTTATCAAGCTAACATTAAAATATGCAAAATTTCATTTTAAGAAAAATATAAGCATTCTATTAAATATAATATTTTACATCGAATAAAATTATTTTCATTGAAAATAAAGCATTTGCAATAAAATTATCTTTATTCGAAATAAGTAGTTCCGTATTTTTCCCAAATATAAATTCCTTTTTTACTTTGGTAATTATATCTTATATAAGGGCAAATATTTTCAAATTAATGTTGTTTTACAAATGTTTTACTAAACCTCTTATTAATGTATCGCTCATTGAATATCATAAATTTTAAAAGAATTTAATTTTTAAAAAACTATATCTCCGGTCTTTGATGTCTTAGATATTTAAAATAAGGAGTAAAGTTGTACTGCGATGCCTAATCGGAAGCTAGATTTAACATTTTTACTTAATATGAGCATTTATACCACATCTATCATTGAGCAATTAAATCATTATTTTTTATTCACGATTCAAAATTAATTGAAAATTATTAAATTTTATTGAGGTTACGTGGGCAGTTATTTAACAATTCCATTTTATTTCCTATCAAAATATATATTCTTCGTGGAAAATTATTTTGTAAGTGATATTATAAATATTTGATTATAGTTTTTGGCATCGCTTCCTACATTTTTTTAAAGACTATATTGTGACGTAAAAATACATCAGAATTGTAAATATAAATAATTAATATGTTTAATGTTTCCTTTAAGTTAACGCATATAACCCCAGGAATTCCGAAAGATATTTCTGACAGTAGATTTTAAAAATATTTAAAGAATAGTTCACATAAGTTGATTGCATTGAAAATATTTCAGATATAATTTAGAACTTAATCTCCTAGATATTAGTTTATGATTCTATGCAACATTGATTATGAATGAAGAAAAGGGATTCCTTCAATCTTCAAACATCGAAATACACGAAAGAAGTCACAGTGGAGAAGGACCATATGAATGTAAGATTTGTAGGCGTACATTCAGTTACATTGCAAACCTCAAAAGACACAAAAGGTCACACACTGGAGAATGCCCATATCAATGTAAGATTTGCGGCCGTACATTCAGTTACACTTCAAACCGCAAAAGACATGAAAGATCTCACACTGGAGAACGACCATATGAATGTAATATTTGCGGTTATACATTTACTCAACGTCACAATTTAAAAAGACATGAAATAACTCACAATGGAGAACAACCACAGATGAAGAAGATTTGTCTCCGTACATTCCCTCATTTAATTCATCTTCAAAATAATGAACAGACTCACAATGGAGTACGAACATATAAATGTAAAATTTGTGATCGAAGATTCGTACGATATGCCGATCTCAAAAAACATAAGTTCGTTCATGCAAAAGATTGGATATATCAATGTAAACAATGTGCTTTAAAATTTGAAACTTACAGTGATCTCATGATACATATGAGAAACCATATTAGAGAGCAGCCTTATAAATGTATGCATTGTGAACGAAGATTTACTTATCAAGCCTCTTTCAAATATCATCAAAGAACCCATATTAAGGAAAATTCGTTTATGTATTCTCATGGTCATGAGAATTTGATTCATTCGTATTCTCAACAGAATAACCAGAACGCAGAAAACAGCAAGGAGATTCTACAAAACAATTTCCTTGTAAATTTTGTCACTTCAAATGATACTGCTCAGCATCTGAAGTTTGATAAGATGCTGTATGAAGAAAAGTATATTGACGACACGTCTGCCTCTCACTCTCCACAAGCAAGCACCAGTCAAGTGTACGTATTGGAAAACATATCTACAGTTTCAAAGGACGAAACATACAAGTGTGAATTATGTTCTTATTCATTCAGACACGAATATGAACTGAACCTTCACTACTCAGCTCATTTTGACAATGTATAATGTTTAATTTATCAATGAACTTTTAATGCAATTTTGAGTAACACTGCTGGTTTAATAATATTTGGTTTAAATAGTTTGTAAGCTAATTTTAAGTAAAGACAGAAATCAGAGAAAAAAACTTGAAAACCAAGTTTTTGCTTCTAAGATTTAAAGTATATTCAAATGAATAATTTTTTTACTTAAGCCCCAATTATTTAAAACTCTATTATTTAATTTTAAGATATCAATAAATTTTAATACTTATCAAAATCTGTATTCTTATATTTATTTTTGTATTGTTGCTTATATATATATATATATATATATATATATATATATATATATATATATATATATATATATAAAAAATACTTAAAACAAAAGCTTATAAAATATTTTTAGAATATTTATAAGTTATTACTGTTCTAAGTCTTTTTAGAATAAATATTGATGCTCTTGAGTATGATGTTTCAATTAGATTGGAAGTATTAAATAAATTTCAAATATGTAATAAATTTATATTGTAATTTCCGAATTCCGAATTACATTTCTTTTGGCTTATCGTCACAATCGAACAACAAAATATATAAGTTGAAATCCAAATATATAAGTAACAACCAAATATATAAGTAATTATTATTAATATAAAAAAATATTTGCTAAAATATTCCCTGTAATATTTTTATTTTTTTTTTGTTTCTTTTGTAGTGATCTAATAGATTTAGTTTGAATGACAAAAAGGCGTACAGAAGAATATTTTTAAAAACCTTATTGTTAATTTCTAAACATTTTTGTTTACTTAAGGTAGTAACTGTAACTGTATAACAGTAACTGTTTGTAATCTACTGTAATTTATTTTAGAAAAGGGCTAATCGAATATCAAGCAAATTTTACATGAGTTGTTATTTTAGTATCATTATTAGCTAAAATATCAATTCAGATTGTATTCTTTTGAAATAAATATCGGAAAAATTACAAAACACCATGGAAACGGAGTTTCAACTTTTAATTTGCTGATTCCATGGACCTGATAAAGCACATTTTTAACTTAGGATTTCGGCACATTTCTGATAATTTCATTATATATAAGTTTTATATATATATATATATATATATATATATATATATATATATATATCAGAGTAATTAATACAATAAATCATACTTGCACAAAAAAATTAAATAATTTTATATATTTAAGTGTTAATGAGTAATTGTTTTGTTTAATTGTTAAATTTTTTGTATATATGTACTTATATTTTTATTATTTACTAAATACATATTTTGTTTTCTCAGTGATTTCATTTCTAAATATTTTTACATATTATTAAAAAACATCATAAAGTAAGTTTCAATTTGTTTTTCTTTTCATTTGTAAACTTACATTAAATTTGTTTCAAATATTATAGTTCTTTTTCAATTTCTTATTGTACGAGAATTTAAACTTCGCCAAATACCCAGAATTTGTGTTTCTCTGTTACGTATTATCATTATATGATACTCGAATTCTTGAAGCATGTGTATTATTGACATAAAATTATAGGTTAAAACTAAAATTCTATTTTATATCGACATTTTTAAAATATTTAAGCGATATTCAGTTTTTTAAATTGTTAATCATTTATTCCAATTATAATATATAATAATATATTTATTTTCTTATATACGAATTCCAAGTTACCTTTTTTTTGTTATAGTCGAACAACCAAATATATTAACTAAAATCCGAATGTAATTAGTGTTAACATAAATAAAAAATATTTGATAAAATCTTTTCTGTAATATTTCTAATTATTTTTTGTGTTGCTTTTGCAATGATTTTACAGATTTAGTTTTGTGTTACGTAGTATCATCCTATAATTTCCGAATGCTAAAATCAAATGTATTATTGACAAAAAATTGTAGGTTAAAATTCAAATTCAATTTTATATCAACATTTATAAAATATTTAAACGGAATTCATTTTTATTAAATTGTTAATCATTTATTCCAAAGAATATTGTCTTAAAAACAGATTATCATCTTATAATGATATAATATTGTAAAGCATAAGACTTCTGCATTTTGTATTCAAATTTATTTTTAAAAATGGGTAAAAACGATGGATTAAGATACAAATTGCTGCGAAATTTTCAATGCGTAGCCTCTTTTTATTAACAATTTGAATGCTCAATTGTATGAAAAAAGGCATAAAATATACTAAAAGTTCTTTTATTTTAATTTTGTTCCTTAAAATATAAATATTAAATAAGCCGTTGTATTATTTCTATAATTTTAAATTTGGTTGTTTAATTATTTAACAAACTTATTTCTTGAATTTTCTCTTAGCATGTTTGTTCAATCTTACGTTTTTAGGATATTTCTTTGGATTACCAGGAACCACATAAAATAATTTCCAAAACATAACTCAGTGGAAAAATTTAAGAATTAACTATAGGTATAAAAGCGATTAAAAAAACTTTTCTTTCAAATAGTTTTCTCTTTTTTAAACCCCAAAATAAATTTTCGAAATGAACATTTAATTAAGAGAAATATTTTTTTATCAAAAATTATATAAATGTCCTAATTTTAAATGTCAAATTATTAATCCTGCATCACTCGATTATAAATATTTAAGAATTAAGTTCTATTTAACATTTCGTTTATTAAAGTTTGAAATTTTTCTTTTGGAGGTGTCTAATGCCATTGATATTTGATTTTTGAATTCAAAGAATAAATAATAAATATATTTATAATTTTATTATATTATATGGTGTAATTAAAAAGAGCAAAAGTGGCATTTTAGAAAAATATTCATAAAAAGTTTTACATTATTTGAAGTTTATAACTTAAAATTCTTTAATGTATAAAAATCACTTGCATTTTCATTTTCAAAGCATATATCAATCAAAATATTGTCCTAAAATAATGTTACATGAAAAACATCTTTTGTAATAGTACTTTTACTTTACATTTCAAAATATACAAATATTTTCAATTCTTAAAAAATTATTGATTAACTAAGTTTAGTAATTAATAAAATAAATCTAAGTTAAACGAAAATCTAAATTTAACAGAAATGCTTTGATTCAACCAATCATTTCCAATCAATATTTCATTTTACAAAATGATTTTTTTTATCAATTTTTCATAATTTTATCATTAACGTTCTGCATATTTTATTTTAAACTTATTTTTAAATATCTAATAACATATTTACTCAATCTTCATATAAAAGGAATTTTCTTCCGGTTTAGCATGAAATACAGAAAACAATTTAATAAAATGTACAAACGTAAATGAATGAAATTAAAAGTAAATTTCCATCTTATTTTCAGGTAATAAATTTTAATTTGGAATTACGTCTTTCTCTTAGAATTCTGCAATTAGCTTTGAGAAAAATAATTATTTTTTAGCCTAACTCTGCTAACTCTGTTTTTACATACATCGCTGGCTTATTCCTATTTCAGTTTGAATAGATATTCACATCTTTTTTTCTCTAATTTTCGCTAACATTTTAATGAATTTTTATTATTGGGACTTAACGTCCAACATTATTTTAAATTGAAAAATGTTCTGATTATAGAAAATTTCATTGGTTTGGAATTCACTATTAACTTGAAACCGCATTTTAGAAATTAGTCCTGTTGTGTAAAAATTCTGATGGGAAAAGTAACCAAATAATAGATATATTTTAATTTCATAGCATTGGTGCGAAAGAAGTACATCTTCTAATAATTGCTAAACACAATTAATACTTCTAATATTAGCACTGTCATAATTTATTCTATTCAATAACATTTTATAAAATAATAAGATAAACTAATTATATAATAATTTAATATCTGTATTCTTTTCACTAGTATAGAAATCTTTTATGGTAATAGATATTTTTACATAATGCAATTCAGCTTTTTTTCATCAAATAGATTAACATTATAAAAGTATTTAATGTATTAGAACAAAAGTCTGAAGCTATGGCATTATTTTGAAAGATATTAGTATTTAATGTGAAAATAATGTTTTCATGCAAACGATACAAATTTTAACTACTTCGTTTGAATTTATTCAGTGGAGTGCTTATTATTATGATAGGGAGCACAACTTGTTTTTAATAACTTTATAGAGATAATCAGGATTCATGCTATTAATATAGTTATCAAAACAATTGTATACAAAATTATTGAAAAGGATTTATGTAAATAATTAGATACAGTTACTTATAATTTCAAAATTTGTCTTCATGTTTACACAAGAAGCCATTTAATTCCATTAAAAGCCAAAAAGATTTTAATTTAAAGATAAAATATTTTTTTTATATTTATTTTAATTAATTTAAATTAAAGTTTTTTTAATTGATTTTTATTTAATTACATTGTTTAATTAAATAAATTAGATAATATTTAATTAATTAAAATAAATTTAATTTAATTAATTATTTTAAAGATAAAGGAAATTTAGCCAAATAACAGCCAAAATAAAAAGCCATATGAATTAAAAAACTTAATACTCAAATATGCGAGGTCTTTTGTGGGACAAGATTCTTTTAACAATTTAATGGAATTCACTTATCCGAAACTTTAGCTGTCCTCTGTTTTGTGTCATACAGATACTCACTGTAAAAAGTAAAGTTCTACAGCTATGCCTAATCGGCATTTACAGTTCGTATTTTTAAGGAAAATACTCATTTATATCACGCTTTCAACTGGATCTCATTTTAAATTCATATTTTAAATCTAATCGAATATAGTTTCATTCATTTGAAGCTACGTGGAGAGTTCTTTAAAATTATATTTTAGTTAGTACCCAAATATATATCCTAGATGGAAACGTAATATGAAATTAAAATCATAAACATTTCATCTTAGGATCTGGCATTCTTTTCTACATTTTTCAAACAACTCTGCAAAGTGACGTAACAATACGTCAAATAATTATCTTCTGTTTATAATGAGTTAAATTGTCCCTTTAAATGTGTGCATTCAGCATCAAAAATTAAGAGAGATATTTCTGCGTCAATACCATAAAATTTAAACTCCGATTCAGCGATAAGTGGACTACATAGCCAATATTTCAGTTTTAATAAGTGGCTATATCGAATCTTGATGATGGATGGGAAAAAGATAATGAACAATCTCGTTTATAATTCTGTACTTCATGAAGGACGTGGAAAGTCTTTCTCAAGTCTCCAGTCACAAGATAAGTCTTATAAAAAAGAGATGCCCCACAAATGCAAGTTTTGCAGTCAGGGATTCATTTACTCTTCAAAACTGCAAAGACATGAAATGCTTCACACTGGAGAACGACCCTATAAATGTAAGTCTTGCAGTCGTGGATTCACTCA
>JAPDSC010056004.1:0-19049 GCA_026290005.1 Latrodectus geometricus | reverse complement strand
TCTAGTGATCTTAAAAGGCATGAAATGACTCATTCTGGAGAACGACCATATGAATGTAAGTATTGCGGTAGTACATTCACTCGTCATGACCACCTCAAAACACATGAAAGGTCACACACTGGAGAACGACCACATGAATGTAAGATTTGCGGTCATGCATTTACTCAACGTTACAATTTAAAAAAACATGAAATAACTCATAATGGAGAACAACCACAGGAAAAGATTTGTCTCCGTAAACCCACTCAGTTAATTCATCTTCAAAATAATGAACAGACTCACAATGGAGTACGAACAAATAAATGTAAAATTTGTGATCGGAAATTCGTACGATATGCCGATCTCAAAAAACATAAGTTTGTTCATGCAAAAGATTGGATATATCAGTGTAAACAATGTGTGTTAAAATTTGAAACTTATAGTGACCTCGTGATACATATGAGAAATCACATTCGGGAGCAGCCTCATAAATGTATTCATTGTAATCGAAGATTTACTTACCAAGCCTCTTTTATATACCATCAGAGGATCCACATGAAGATGCTTTCTTTTCTGAATTCTAATTGTCATAAACCTTTCATTTATTCTTATGCTTATCAGCAAAACCAGAATTCAGAAAATAACATGAAGATTAAGCAAAACAGAGATCCAATAAATATTTAAACTTCGACTGTTGCTTCCCAGGATCTTAAACTTGATAATATAATGTATGAAGATAAGTATATTGATAGCACATTTGTCTACCAATCACCACAAGCATGCACCAAACAAGTGTACTAATTAGAAAACAGAAATTATGCTTCAAAGGACGTAATAAACAATGTGAGTTTTGTTCTCAATCATTTAGACAAGAATATGAACTTAACCTTCATTAAGAGTTCATTTTGATAGTCTATAATATTAAACTTTTCAAAGAATTTTTAATGTAATTTAGATTTGCCTTATAAACGTACTTAAATTGTCTGTTAGTTGCTTTTAAATGAAGGCCAAAACAGATAAACTTGAAAACCAAGTTTATTCTTCAAAGATTTGAACTTAATTCAAATGTGAATAATTTTTTAAGTGTGCACCAATTTCATTAAAATACTGTTATTTAAGTAATTTTAGACATCAATAAATTTTAATATTTCTCAAATTCTCTTATAATGTTCATTAAGTCATTTTTCTATATTGTTGCTTTTACATATATATATTTTACAACTATATATTATTTAAATACATAAATACTTAGAGGAAAATATTCTACAAATTGGAAAAATGGAAAAATTTAGGAATTATTTATACGAACCAAAAATGAAATTAAAAAATTAATTAATCCTTCAAATAGTTGTCCGTTTATTGAATCAAAATAAATATTCAATATTTTTAAAACGAATATTTATGTTATGCAAGTATTTGTGATTAAATATGTTATATGCATGTCCTTACTTTGTCTTTTTATAAATAATAAATTACTTATTTATAATTTTTGAAACAGTTAATTTTTTAACATTTCATTTAATAAACTTCAAAATATTCCTAGCGAAAATTTCAAATGGTATTGACGTATTTGAATTCCTAATTCAAAGAATAAATATTGAATATATTCATAATTTTACAAATATTAAACAAGGTAATTCAAAAACACACAAGTTATTAACTGTGACATAATAGGATGGTTTTCATGTAATATTTTGCATTCATTGAAATCTATAACTTCAAAATTTACATTTAAAATCCTCAAATCACTTATTTTTCAAACCATATATAAATAAAAAAATCAATCGAAATTTTGTCCTCAAAAGTTTTACATTAAATAATTTTGCTTCATAATTAATTTCTATTTAAATTAACAAATTACTTTCTCTTTTTGAAAAATTGTTGTTGAACTAAATTTAGGAGTTAATAAAAGAAATATTATATTTTCTTTAGTTTTTTTCTTTAAATTTCTCATTAATTCAACAATTCAGATGACCTAAACTTAGCAAAATACCTAGAATTCAAAGTTTCTGTTAAATAGTATTATTATATAATTTCCCGGTACTAAAAGTAAGCGTATTATAGACATAAAATTGCAAGTTTAAACACAATTTCAATTTTATATCGACATTTTTAAAATATATGTAAGAGAAATTCAATTTTTTAAATTTTAAATCTATTATTCTAAAAAATATTTTTTAACACAGAATATTATCTTATTATATATAATATTGTAAAGTTTAACATTTTTGTATTTTGTACCTAAATTTACTTTTAAAATGAGTAAAAAACAATAGTTTAAGAAAAGCATTGCTATGAAATTTTCAAAGTGTAGACTCTTTCTTCATAACTGTTTAAATGTGCAATTATATCAAAATAAGCCATAAAAATTTTTAAAAAAAGAATTTTTTTTTATACTTTTGTACTGTAAAATGTAAAGAGATTAAATAAACAGTGCACGCGCGCGTTATATATTTTCAATTTTTCATTTATATTTTAGTTATAATATATTCGCAATAGGTTTACTATAATAAATAGGCGTTCAAAAGATGTTTAAAATTTTTTAATTCAGTTGTAGGTTTTTATAGCTAGGGAATTTTAAATAGTACATTATTTTTTCGTTTTTTTTTTTTTTTTTTTTTTCAATATTTTATGTATCTAGGTGTTAAGGTTATCTGATTTAGAAAAATGTCTTGCATTTGTAGTTTTCTGTTATATAACATCATTGTGTAATTTTCTAAAGTGAAAAGCAAATATATTATTTTAATTATTGACATAAAATTGCTAAAATATTAATTTCAATTTGGTAGCATTGCATTACACATTTTAAAAGTTTATCAGTGAGTTAGTTTTTCTTACTGTTTTGTCTGATTTTTATCGTTTCATAATTTTTCATTCTTAAGTTAAAAGGATATTTCATTGCAAAGACTTTTCGAAATCAACACTTTGCTTCAAAAGTCCTCAAATAATTTTAAAAATCATTAAAAGAAATGGTTCTGTAGTTTTATTACATACAAACTGATGAATGTCGTCAAAATTTCATATTTCGAATGAGTTAAATAAAATTGATTCCTTATATTCTAACCTTGTCACGAAGTCACATATTAACATATTTTTATACTATCAAGTTTACAATTAAGCAACATTAGTATTATACGCAGAAACAAAGAAATGTTAATAATTTGAAATTTAATTTGTTAGAAAAAGTTTAACTAAGTTTTAAATACATTGCTCATAAATTTAAATGATTACAAAGTCTTTAACTATGAATATCTAGATGAGAATAAATATAGAAAAATAAAATACAGTAAAAAATCTGGTGCTTCCTTGAGCAAAGAATTCTGAAAATAGTTTGTAAAAATGTCTCTCAGATTTTTGGATTTACCCTCGCCTTTGTTAAATCAATCGTAACGATTCAGTGAATTCCCAAATCGCGATTTCACGACAATCCATCAATTCTAGGAGTAGAACTTGAAGCATTGCAGTGAAGCCAGTTGCCCCTTCCAAGGGCCTCTGGATAGCAGGTAAACACACAGAATTTTTTGCCCGTCATAACTCGGGATAGCCAGTTAAGGGGTTAATTAATATAGTTTTAAATACTTTTGACGAAATTTTAAAAAGAGAAGTTTAAAATTGAAAGCTTGAAAAGTGAAAGCTCTTTTAGAAGTTGTCAGTTTGGTAAACTCTAAAATTAGGACGCCTTTTTTAATATAAAATATTATTAAAGAAATATTTGTGGCCAAAAATACTATGCAATATCCGTGACATGCATGCCATTTTGTTATTCATACATCCACTACAATTGATGCAACTTCACATCAAATAATTGATCAGACTATAAATTCAGAACAGCTCTCTGATTCTTTAGTGGAAACAGAGATATGTATTATTTAAGGCATGATACTTTTCTGATGATTTAGTACAACATATTTAATTATATGGGAAAGATGCATGATTGTTGCAACCCTTCAAATTTACCAGTGAGATCTGTGAGAATATTTTCACAATTCTAAGGTTGTCTTAATTCTCAATTAGCAATGGTATATACAATTAAAGATTCAGTGATATATACAAAAATAAATTTATATATGGCATATTCTTTTAGTTAATAGCATAAGTATAATTTTAGACTATTTTGGAAAAAGTTATTTTTATTGAAAATTGTATTTCCTGCCTATAAACAAACATGTCTTAGGATATTAGTTTGATTTTATTCATTTCAATGTGTCTGATCATTAAACATTGCTTGTAAATAATATTATATAGCTAATAATGATTTAAACTTTATTAACATAGCAAAATAATTTTTATAAAAATCCATTATTGTAAGTAATGTATTTAAATTATGCCAAACAGTTGATTACATAACTGGGTGGTTTTTTCAAAGACAGAAAGATACGGCTTAGATATATTTAGACTTCGTGAACATCATTTAAACACGAAAGCATAACCAACCTAGAAATTGTAAGTTTACTATTATAATTTCGGGTGTTTTCCTTTAAGATTGCTTTGTTAAAATTAAAAGGATGTGAAAGATTTCGAGAGTACAATAATTATTCATCTGACTTAACAAATGGTCTGAAATGAACAAATAGCTGAATTGTTTCAAGTAAAGCTATTCAATTTGATAATAAATTTTAATTATATTCAATTTTTGAATAAATTAAACAGTATTAAAATATAACTTAAATGGAAATAAATGATTTTGATAAAATGCATTCTTCAAAAATATAAAAATAATTATGATAATCTCTTATATAACCCTCCTTTAACAACAATAATGCTGAATATTCTAGACAAACGAAATGTTTCCGTTAAATGAGAAACGATATTAGATTCTGAGCATAAAACTTAACGAAGAATCCAATATATTCAGAAATTTTAAGCAATAAAAATTGATATCTGAAGCAACCCAAATTGAGAATTTATTTATTATCGATTAAAATTGTATCAGAAAAGTGTTATACCTAAAAAATTAAAAGCCAGTTTTAAAGTTTTATTAAATGATTTTTGTTATTATGTTAAGGAAAAAAGCTCAAAGGGTTTATCATGCTGTTTATAGATACAAAACTAGTGGAATAGCACAGCTGTGTTAAAATATTTAACGTACTTTACATAAAAAAAATTCCTATCACATACGCAAAAAATGTTACAAAAATATAAAAATTCATTTGAAACCAAATTTATGAAATTCTATATAGATTAACAATTAACAAACATATGCATAAAACTAGCTGCTACTTGATACAAATCTTCAATAAACCACTAAATATTCGTTAATATAATTAAAAAAAATTATCCTTACTTTAGAGAACATTTCATATTTTTTAAATTTTTTTTAATTATAATGAACGAGAGAATTCATTGAATTGAAATTTTCCTGAAAAACTTAATTTGATACAAAAATAAGTATATCATTGTAACTTTACACATCATTACATTTAAATACATATCATCATATCCACGAAACATTTTGCACATTTAAGCTCATATTTTTACAATATCGAGTATGAAGTTGCGGGAGTTGTTTTAAGATAGTATTCATTAAAATTAAGAATTTATTGTACATGCTAGTTTTGTTTTCGCATTCAGGAAAACATTTCAAATTTTCTCTAAGTTATATTATATAAAATATATAAAAACAAATAAATAAATTGGTTTTATTTATTTTATAGTATTTAAATAAATGGATTCAACATATTACTTTTTAAAACCTTTAAATGACGCTCTGCGTCAGATACCCATTTAGAACACTTTAAATTTTGAATATTTGCATAACTGTATTGAAATAATTTTAATTTTAGTATTGGATACTTTCTTATCTTTTCAATGCAAGCATTTATTAAGAAATGCAATATCCATTAAAAAATACAGAACGAAGCATTTCTGATATATGAACGAAGCATTCCTGATATATAAAGCATTCAATGTCTGAAACATATTTGTAATTTATCTACAACAATCAAAAGGAATATTGAGTAATATACATTTTCTTAATAATTCATGAACTTTGATGGTTTTTCGAAAATATTTTATTCAGTTTAAGTAGCATGTCGAAATTAAATATTTCACAAAAATACATATATTTTGCTCTTGTATTCTTAATTAATATTCCCCTTTGAAAATTTATGAAAACCTCTTTTAGTTATTTTACCTTTAAATGAATTAAAACCATAACATAAATAAAAATAGATTTATTATTGGAGTATTAAATATTTATTGAAAATAATTTGGGAAAACCACTTTTTTATTTATATACTTTAAATTACATTTTGTTTACCGTAGAACATAATACATATTACAAGAGAGCTTATATTCCTGAAATATTTGTATTCAATAAAAGGATTATTCAATTAATTTCAATTATTTTAAGTATATAGGTTTCATTCTATTGAATACCACAAATTTTATTTTTAATATAATACTAAAGTTATTTTAGATAAATTTTAGATTTAATACAACTTATTAATTAATCTGATTTTAAAAAATAATTAAATTGATAAATTTTAAAAAAATAATTAATTATGTAAGTTTAAATTTTAATACGCCTTAAGTATTCCTGATAAAATGTCACAGTAACAGAGTGATTTCAGAGAAAGAGAAAGACTTTTGAACACGTAAAGGTTTATCTTTGGATATACGAATAATAAAATTAATCAAAGTTAACTCTAAAATTTTAATATTAAAGAGTGGTTATTTCAGTAAGATTAATGAGATTTATTTGTATCTTTAAATAAAGATACAAATAAGTTTTATTAAAAGCATTGCTAAAAAGATGACATTGTTAAATGTCATTTATACTATTTAAATTACGTGAATGATAATAAAGGATATGGTATCTAAATTTTGAAAATAGTTCTTGTAAATGCCAATGAAACCAACTGCAAATTGCGTACTTTTGATAAAACAACAGCCCAAGTAAACTGAATAGAATATAATAATGTTCAATTAGTTTTGAAAAATGAATTCAAAATGGGTTCCAATTGCTCAATGGAAGATGTGGTATATAAATGCTGATATTATGTAAAAATGCCAACTCAAGCTTTCGATTAGGCATAGCTGTAGTAATTTTGTTATAAAGCAATACGAAATTAAGTTATATAGCACAGTTATAAAGCAATACAAAAATTAAGAATTTTAATATTAATGACATTTTAAATTAAAAATAACAAACCAATTTAAAAAAATTCAAAAATATTTTGTTATCGAAACAGATACTAAAACACCATATATTTTATTGTAACTCAAATGGTTTTAATTTATTTAATTTATTAACCAAATTTGAATAATATTTAGAGACAAATTATTTTGAACAATTTAAAGGGATTTAATATTCCAAAACATTATTTGTCCACTTCTTTGTGTCATACAGATACTCGCAGAAATTAGTAAAGTTCTACAGCTCTGCCAGATCGGCAGTTAGAGTTGGCATTTTTAGGGCTTTGATTTATTTCAGATTATTTACTAGGTATTTATGTCTCATTTGGAATAATTCTTTTATAATTAATGGAATATATTCCCTACTGTTGAATATAAGTGGACGCTTGTTTAAAACTAACATTTTAATTTGTATTCAAATTTATATCCAAAATACAAAATTTGTAATTAAAATCATAATAATTTTATCATAGGATCTGGCATTTTTTTATAAATTTTTTAACAACACTATAGAATGACGTAAGAATATGTCAAATATTTATGACCTGTTTGTAATGTGTTCTAATGCTCCTTTAACTTTACGCATTTAATCTCAAAAATCAAGAAAGATACTTAAACTCCGATTCTCATAAGTGGATTATATTACAAATATTTCAGCTTTAATTTGGAATTAATTTCTTAGATTTTACTTGGTTATACGGCCATTTGATTGTGATTAGAATAAAAGATAATGGACAATCTTATTTTTAATCCTGCACTTCATGTAGAATGTGGATCTTCCTCCCCAAATCTCCAATCAAAAGAAAACTCTTATTCTGAAGAGCCATCAAATAAATGCAAGTTTTGCGGCCGTGGATTCCAACGCTCTTCACATTTGCAAAGACATGAAAGAAATCACACTGGAGAGAGACCATATAAATGTACGATTTGTGGCCGTGGATTCATGCAATCTAGCAGTCTGAAGATACATAAAAGGACACACACTGGAGAACGACCATATAAATGTGAGTTCTGTGGCCGTACATTCACTGAAAAGAGCAATCTCCATGTTCATGAAAGGACACACACTGGAGAACGACCATATAAATGTAAGTTTTGTGACCATACATTCATTGCAAAGGGCAATCTCCATGCACACGAAAGGACTCACACTAGAGAACGACCCTATAAGTGTAAGTTTTGTGGCCATTCATTCACTCAAAATGGCTCTCTAAAAAAACATCTCCGTAAACTTCATTCATTCGCATATTCATCAACAAACCGAAACTCAGGATGTAACACGGAATTTCTGCAAAACTGTGGTCCAGTAAATGTAACTTCAAATTTTGTTGCTCAAAATTTTAATTTAAATAACATATTGTATGTACCTATGCATATTGATAGCACGTCTGTCTACCAATTCCCACAAGCAAGCACGAGTCAAGTGTATGTATTAGAAAACCGAAATTATGCTTCAACTGACGCAATATACAAGTGTGAATTAGGTTCTTATTTTCTTTATTATATTTAACTTTTCAAGGAACTTTTAACGCAATTTTGACTATTTTACCTGAATATAAATGTGCTTAAATACTTTGTTAACTGATTTTAAATGAAGAAAAATTAGACAAATTAGGCAAGTTTCAGCCCAAATATTTACACTTCTTTCAAATGTAAATAATTTTTATTTATGCACTAATTTTATTAAAACTCTATTATTTAAGTAGTTTTAGATATTAATAAAATTTAGTTTTTAAAATCTATACAATTTTCTTACTTTTTGTATTGTTGCTTTTACATGTACATGATAAATTCATTGAAATATAAAAATACCTAGAAAAAAGCTTGTAAACATTTTTTTAGAAGATTTCTAAATTGTTAGTATTCTTAATCATTTTAGAATTAATATAGATGTTTTTCAGTGAGATGTTATAATATGAAAATAAATATTTAACAAATTTCGAATTTGCAGAATTGCTATTTTCGAGTTCGAAAATACCTTCAGTAACCTGTAATAATACCTTCAGTAACCAAGTAATTCTGTAATAAACTCAAATCCAAAGGTTATTGTTAAAATAAATAAAAAGTATTTACTAAAATCTCTCCTGCATATTTTTATTTTATTAATTTTTGTATGTGTGTTGCTTTTGCATTGATCAAAAAAATTTTAATTTGAAAATAAAAAAGTGCTAAAAATATTTTTTCCAAAAACCATTTTATTCACATTTCCTGAACGTTTTTATTTGCTTCATGTATTGTAGAAAGTATGTAGAAAAGTTATATTCAACTGTTTTTTTATTTTACTATCGTTTTGAGCTAAAATATGAATTCAGATTGTGTGCTTTTGAAAGAAAAATCGGAATAATCACAAAATACCATACAAAGCTGAGTTCATACATTTGATTTCCCGATTTATAGATAATTGCTTTAATTTTTCTGCATTTTTTTTGTCAATTTAGAGAAGATATTTTTAAATGCTTATGTCAGAATAACTTGTTTCATCATTTCTACATAACTTGTTTAAATGATTTTATAAATTTATATTGAATCGGTAATTATAAAACATTTTGTAATTTATGTGTTTATCATATTTCTATTATTTTTTAAACAAATTTCTTATTCTCTCTTTGATTTTGTTTTTAAATAACTTCTTTAAACAATTTTTTATTTCAAAAAATATATAAAGTAAATTTAAAACTCTTTTGCAATTTTTTATGAATCTTCGTTTTTGGTGAATTTTAAATGTTATATTTCTTTTTTGCTTTATTTCAGTTTCTTATTTACCTAACAATTAAGATTATTTAAACTTAGCTTTGTATCCCGCATTTGTTGTTTTTTGTGCAATTTTACAATGTTATTTTCGAAGGAGAAAAGCTAGTATATTATTATTATTATTATTATTGATATATATTTATAGGTACGAAATCGATTACAATATTGTATCAATGAATTAATAATTTTAAACATAAATAACAAAATAATTTTTTAACTTTAAATATTTAATTCTATTAACAGTTTTAGATACAGAAAATTATAAAAATATAACAATCTATAGGCCAGTATCTGCATTTTCTAATAAAATATATTTTTGAGAAAGAAAAAAAAACAATAGATTAAGAAAATTATATCTCTGAAATTAATACCATTTTTTAAAATTGATACCAATTTAAAGTAAGTTTTAAATTTGTTTTCGTTTCGTAAAATTTCTGATGTGATAAAAAACTCAAATAATGGGTATATATTTTACATTTCATAGCATTCGTGCCAGAGAATTTGATGTTATACTAATTTGCTAAATACAGCTCATGCTTCTAATATTAGCACTGTCATACACTCTGTTCAATAACATTCAAGTGAAGAATACATTTTTGTTAATAGATTTTTTCATATCATTGCAATTCAGCTTTTTAGCTTCAAATAGATTAATATTATAAAAGTATTGAAGATGATTGCACAAGTCTGATGCTGTGGCGCTATTTTGAAACATATTAGTATTTAATGTTAAAAAAATGTTTTCTTTCAAACGATACAAATTTTAACGACTTGGTTTTAATTGATTCAATAGAACGGTTGTTGTTACAGGGAGCACAGCTTGTTTTTAATAACTTTATTGCTAATGTTGATTAATTTTATTAATATTGTTAGCAAAACAATTGTATAAATAATTATTCAAAAGCATGTATTTAAATAATAGGAGACGGTTGCTTATGTTTTCATCGTAAGAAATAAAAAATAAAATATATCCATTTTATTAAATAATTAAGTTCTTAATTTATAAGCCATAAAAACAATTTAATTCCTTATCAAATTACAGATGTAATTGAGAAAACATGACATTTATTACTGAGCTTTATATATATATATACTTATCACTAAATATACATTAGAACTTTATTCATTGAACTGCTATAAAATATGCAAAGAGTTCAGAAAGCGTTTATAATTTCTAATATGTTGATGTTTTATTTTGAGTGAAATTCATCATTTCGCATTTACTTGATTTTGAATACATTTATCAATTTCACACAAATTAACGTTATCCAAATTTTTATTTTATTTTAGCTTAGAAGAGAATAAATGAATCATTAAATAGATTTAAAGCTTGAAGGAAAATAGAAATATGACAAACACGCAAGATTGCATCAATAACTGTTTTTGGAATCAAGCAATTTCTTTACTGCTTTTTGTAATAATCAGCAGAAATACAAGTTTGACTAAATTATCCAAAAATAAATATATACTCTAAGTTCGTAAAATTAAGGAATTCTTATTGGTTTTTTTTTAAAACATGATAAACAATTGAAGAAAAGAGAACTGTTACATTTTGAGAATCTATATGACACTTATGGTCTTTTTTTATATTATTAACTATGAATCTACATTTTCTTTAGTTTTAGATGAAATGTGTTTAGTCAAAGTGTCTAAGAAACAGTAAACGTACCACAAATATTTCTTTTAAAGATTATTTTTAAGCAACCTGTATTTTAAGCAGATTTAATCACGAAGTATATGTGTATGAACATTTCAGTTTAATTTTTGTGAAAAACGTGAAAGTTATATAGTTTTAAATCAAATTTCCCATCCAAAGATTAATCTTCATACTATTTGAAAAAAAATGTAATTTTTGAATAGGAATATATTGTCTTCTTCTTTTATTTATAATATTAAAATATTCTATGCCCAAAAGGCTATGTAAGATAAGTTAGATTCTTTTTTTACAGCCACAGATTCCCTAATCACGAAATGTTTGTTCGAACTTTTGTTTAGTCATGATATACTTGTCGTAATTATGAAATTTATCTACGTTTCTGTAATGTACAATTACTGGACAAATTATTCTTATTTTTTAACATACATATATAGATATTAATATACATAATATATACATGTGTGTGAGGATAAATAGCTGAATAGATCGAACTAGAGATAGTTTGATACTTAAAACACAATGAATAATTAACCAATCCAATGAAAAATATTCCGTCCAATACAATACGTTTTAAGGCAGAAAAAACTAAAAGTGTTTTAATAAAATGTTGATCGAGCTTGAGCAAATTGAACTCGTTTAATTGTTTGCTAATTTTCACAAAATTATGCTTGACTTCATTATAATTGCCAATCACAACACATTAAGATAAAGTACATAAATTAATATGTACGTCCTTCTTTAGTTTCATGAAAGGTGTTTTCATATTTATTAAAAAAATGTTCTTACCACTGTTTTGAAGGAAACTGATAAGTTTTCCAGAAATACAATACTGGCCATAAAATTGCTACACCAGGAAGAAATGCAGATAACAAAATGATATTTATTGGACCAATATATTTTACTAGAAATAACAAGTGATTAAATTTTCAAAAAAGTTGGCTGGATAGATCCTGAGAAATCAGTACCCAGAACAACCACCTCTGGCAGTAATAACAGCAGTTATACGCCTGGGCATTGAGTCAAACAGAGATTGGATTGCATGTACAGGTACAGATGCCCATGCAGCTTCAACACGATGCCACAGTTCATCACCCGTAGAGACTGGCGTTTGGTGACGAGCCAGTCGCTAGGCAACCATTGACCAGACGTTTTCTATTGGTGAAAGATCTGGAAAACGTACTGGCCAGGACAACAGCCGAACATGTTTCGTATGAAGGAAGGTCCATACAATACCGGCAACATGCGGTTGGGCATTATCCTACTGAAACGTAGGGTTTCGCAGGGCTCGAATAAAGGGTAGAACCATGGGTCGTAACACACCAGAAATATAACGCACACTGTTCAAAGCACCGTCAATGCTAACAAGAGGTGACCGAGACATGTATCCAATGGTACCCCATACCATACGCAAGGTGATGGGCCAGTATCACGAGGACGAATGCACGCTGCCAGTGTGCGTTCACCACGATGACGTCAAACACGGATGCGTCCATTATGATGCTGTACACAGAACCTGGATTCATCTGAAAAGATGACGTCTCGCCATTTATGAGCCCAGATTCGTCGTTGATCACACCATTGAAGGCGCTCTTGTCTATGACGCAGCGTCAAGGGAAACCGCAGCCATGGTCTCCGAGCTGAAAGTCCATGATGCTGTAAACGTCGTCGAACTGTTCGTGCAAACACTTATTGTCTTCCAAACGACCCGTTTCTTGAATCAAGACTCGTGACGTGGTTGCACGATCCATTACGGCCATGCGGATAATATGCCTGTCATCTCGGCTGCTAGTGATAGTTGGCCGTTGAGATCCCGCATGGCGTTCCGTATTACCATCCTGAACCCATCGATTCCCTATTCTGCTAACAGTCATTGGATCTCGACTGACGCGAGCAGCAATACTGCGATAAGATAAGCCGCAACCCCGGTACGCTACAATTCGACCTTTATCAAAGTCAGAAACGTCTTGGTACGCTTTTCTCCTTCTTACACGAGGCATCACAAAAACTTTTCACCAGGCAACAACGTTCAAAAGCAATTTGTGTATGATGAACCGGCTGAACAATTTCCTCATTTAAACACAATGTAGGTGTCTCTACTGGCGTTTGCTTTGTATGAATGCGCTGAAAAGCTAATCATTTGCATATCACAGCACATTTTTCCTTTCGTATAAATTTCACGTCTGTAGCATGTCGCCTTCTTGGTGTAGCAATTTTAATGGCCAGTAGTGTATGTAAAAGCAACAATAGAAAAATGACTTAATGAAAATTATGAGACATTTTGATAGGTATTAAGTTTTATTGATATTTAAAACTTAAATGTATAATAGACTTTTAATGTTATTGGGTCTCATTTAAAAAAATTATTCATATTTGAATTAAGTTGACATCTTTGAAGAATAAATTTGGTTTTCCAGTTTTTCTGATTTCTTATCTTAATTTAAAAGCAACTAACAGATTATTTAAACACGTTTATATCCAGGTAAAATTAAATTTTCCTTTAAAAAGTTGCTTTGAAAATTTATAAATTTATTCAAAAACTGAATTGCGTAATGAAGGTTCAGTTCATACTTTTGTCTACATGAATAAGAACATAACTCACACTTGTATATTTCATCTTTTGAAGCATCATTTCTGTTTTCTGATTCATACCTAGACTGGTGATGATGGCTTGATGGGAGTGATAGACAGACGTGCTATCAATATAATTGCCATCATACAATATATTATTAGAACTAAGATTTCGAGCAACAACATTTGAAGTACACTGTACTGGACCGCTGTTATGTAGTAGCTCCGTGTTATTTTTTGATTTCTGGTTTGTTGATGAGCTTGCGAATGAATTAATTCTTCGAAGATGCTTTTTGAGAGATTGATTTTAAGTGAACGCACGATGACAAAACTTACATTTATATGGCCGTTCTCTAGAGTGAGTCATTTCATGACTTTTGAGGTGGTGATGTCGAGTGAATGAACTAACGCAACATTTACAATTATATGGTCGTTCTCCAGCATTTGTACGGCATCTCTTTTTTATGAGACTTATCTTGTGACTGGACTGGAGACATTAGAACTCGTATCCACATCCTACATGAAGTGCAGTATTATAAACTTGATTGCTTATTATCTTTTTCCCATCAATAATCAAGATCCGATATAACCACCAATTAAAATTGAAATATTCGCAATGTAATCCACTTAAGAGAATCGGAGTTTAGATATTATTTTAATTTACTGACACAGTAATATCTTTCTTAATTTTTGTGGTTGAATGTGAAAAATTTAAAGAGGAATTGAACACATTACTAATAAGTGATAATTACGTGACATATTTTTACGTCACTCTCCAATTTTACTTTAAAAAAATGCATAACAGAATGCCAGATCCTATGATCCAATGCTTTTGATCGTAGTTACAAATTTTCTGTTTAGAATATAAATTTAAATAAAGTAAATACAAATTATTAAAGAACTGTACACATATCTTCAATTAAATGTAATAATGTAGGAATAATTTTAAAATATTCAAAATGAGATCAAGTTACTCACTTGAAAACTTGATATAAATGATAGCCTTAAAAATGCCAACTCTAACTGCCGATCAGGCATAGCAGCAGAACTTTATTTCTTTCTGTGAGTGTTGGTATGACACCAAACTGTGAAGAAATAAAGTTTTATAAAATTAAATTCCAATAACATGTTAAATGTGAATCATGTCTCACAAAAAAGAGGTCATTACTTCTTAGTATTGAGACATTCTACAGTTTATAATTATACAAATATCTACAGTTTATAATTATTATTAATTTTAAAAATTATAAATTGTAGAATAAAAACTCTCAAAAAAAGGAAGATAATATATATCTATACATGAATTTTTATATATAAAAAAATACAAATATTAATTTCATTGATTTTTGTCAAAGGATTTTCTCTTCATTTTGAAAATGTGCAAAAATATTTCACGTAACTATACACCATGATGGAACATAATTTTTATATTTTTCTATATTATAGAATTATAAATTTGATGTTATATAAGAGTTTTAAGACATTAACATTAATTTTATTCATATAAACTGTAATACTACTCAATAAATTTTCCTTCCATTAAAGTTTTTGAATTTAACTCCAGGCAAAATACAGTGAAAGGATTTGAGCAACGATGATTCCAGGACTTTATTTTCAAATAAATTATATTTGGGATACATTAAATTTGAAATCAACCTAAATTTCTTAATACTTTAAGGTACAAAAAATTTGAAAAAATCTTTCATTTTAGGTATTTTATGGCTATTTTTTTTATATAATTTCACATTCAAATAGTTAAAAGCAAAGAGACTAGTTTTTGACAATTTTATAGCAAATTTTTTTAATCTTTCGTTTTTTACCCATTCTTAAAAATGAATTTCAGTACAAATTGTGGAAATGTTTTGCTATACATTATTATATCTTAATCAGAATCCTGTTTTTTAATTCTATATTCTTCAGAATATAAAAAAAACAATATAGTATTAAAAAAAGAAATTACAATTTAAAAAACTGAATTTCGCTTACATATTTTATAATTATCGAAATAAAATTGAAATTGTATCATTCTACAATTTTATCTCAATAATAACGTGTAAAAAAATTACATAAAAACCGTTCAAAAATGTCGAATTTGTTCACTTGCGTGTTTTTGAAATACCTTAACTAATGTATGTAAATATATCAATTCAATATTTATTCGTTTAAATAAGTATTTAAATTTGTAATACTATTTGAAACTTTCGCAAGAAACTTTTCGAACTTAATTTAAAAAATATTACAAAATTAACTTTTTAAATATTGATAATTATGTGATTTAGTGTTAATAAAAAGACAAAGTAAGGTCATGCATATAATATATTCGATCTCAAATATTTGTCTAGTATAAATATTCATTTTAAAAAAGTGAAAATTTATTTTGTCTGACCAAACAAAGAACTATTTGAAAAATCTCATTGTTTGGAAATATGATAAATTTCTAAATTTTTTCAATCGGTATAATAATTTTCTCAAAACGTTGTTCATATCTCTCACTATAATAGGGTAATATCAGAAAAAACCAATTATTTAATCCATATCAGTATATAATTACAAAATTTAAGTATAGTTCAAATTATAAGAAATATTTATAATAAATTACAATTGAATTTGAAAAATATAAGTTTAAATGGATATAAAGTTTAAAATTTATTTATCCGCATTTATACATTTTTTATCTCGAAAGTATTTTCTGTGTCTACCTCTAAAACCGTTGAAATATGTTCGTAACTAAAGTTAAATGAATATGCTACGCGAAAATTAAATGAATATGCTACGCGAAAATTAAGAGAAAGTCTTTGTAATACCAGTAAAATTGAAAGTAATTGATAACGGTTCATTTAATGTTTATATAGTAAATTCCATAATAAAAAGAAATATTTTAGTGTCCCTTATGTTTTTTAAGTTAAACAGCCTGAAAGTAAAACGGTTAGGCAGAGAAAATTAGAGAGAATTATTTTTTAGGATGTACGACTTTTTACCTATTTCTTAAAATGAACTTCATTTTTAAAAATGCAGAAATTTTGGAGTAGACTTAAATATATAAAAGATAGTTTTCGTTTCAAAAAACATGTTCTTAAAATATAATATTTCTCTAAAAAAAGAATTTTGTTTAAATATTTTTAGAATGAGCAATACAATGATATAAAATTGTAATGAAAATTTAATTACTATTTTATGTCATTTATTATAAAAATGATTTTCATCTTCGATTATTAGATAATGATACTACATAAGAGAAATCTACAATTACAAAGTATTTTGCTCAGTTGATGTAACATGAATTGTTAGATAAATAAGTAAAGTCAAATCGGAAATGAAGTGTAATATTTAAAATTTATTAGAAATTAAAGTTTGGAAATAAATGAAAACAATCGTTTTTTTTTTCTTCTTTCAAAAATATATTTCATTAGAAAATGCACAAATACTAGCCGATACCATAATATATTTTTATAATTTTCTGTTTCTAAAAATGTTCTTGAAAATAAAATATTTAAAGTTTAAACACGAATTGTCATTCTATATATTTAAAATATGTAGAACATTGATACAAAATTGAAATTGATATTTTAACTATAATTTTATGGCAAGAATTTCAATAAAACACTAGATTTTCTTCTTCAAAAACTAAAAAATGATATTATATAACAGAAAAAGAAAAAATGCAGGATATTTTGCTAAGTTTAGATAAACTTAAATGTAAGATAAATAAGAAACTGAAATAAAACGAAAACGAAATATATTATTTTAAATTCAATAGAAACCAAGGTTTATCTTTTTTGGAATTAATTTAAAAGCAACTAACAGACTAATTAAACATGTTTATATTCACGCAAGTCTAAATTGCATTAAATATTCTTTTAAAAATTAAATATTATAGATTATCAAAATGAACTCTTAATAAAGGTTGAGTTCATATACTTGTCTAAATAAGTGAGAACAAAACTCACACTTGTATATTACGTCTTTTGAAACATAATATCTGTTTTCCAATTGGTATAATTGACTAATGCATGCTTGTGGGGAGTGATAGACAAATGTGCTATCAATATACTTATCTTCATACAGTATCTCATGAAACTTAAGATACTGGGAAGCAACACTTATAAGTTTAAATATTTATTGGCTGCCTGTTTTGTAGAATGTCCGTGTTATTTTCTGAATTCTGGTTTTGCTGATGAGCATAAGAATAAATGAAAGGCTTTTGACAACTAGAATTCACAAAAGAATGCTGCTTCACGTGGGTCCTCTGATGATATTTGAAAGAGGCTTGGTAAGTAAATCTTCGATCACAATGCATACACTTATAAGGCTGCTTCCGAATGTGGTTTCTCATATGTATCACGAAGTAACTATAGGTTTCAAATTTAAAAGCACATTGTTTACACTGATATATCTATATGTAAAAATTTCTATTCTTCTATTTTAGTTATAGAATAAAAGATGACAGTGCTTTTATTCGTAGTGCTTATTGAACTTCGATTTATTGTACTATTCAACAAAAATTAGAGGATCTACTTTAAAAGTTTCATTCAGGCACCCATTCTGTGAAATGTAAAATTATTTGGTTTTCTTTTCCGATCAGAATTTTTATACAATTGAGCTAAATAGTAAAATATGGCTTCTTGTTAGCAGTGAATTTCATTCCACTGAAAACTTCCATCATCAAAAAAATGATTCAAAGGCAATGAATGTTGAACATAAACTCACAATATTCAAAATTCATTGTAAAATAGGCAAAAATTACACAAAGAAAGAAATGGATATCTTTACAAAGTTAAAATAGGAAGAAGCGGATGATACATAAAACTTCAGAATTAAGCTACAAAATAATAATTTTTTTCACACCTAATTGCCCGAATTCTAAAATTAGGACTTACTTCCAAATTAAAATTTAGTACGAGAAAATAAGATGGAAAAATTTAATTTAATATCATTCATCTACGATTGAACATTTTAC
>JAPDSC010055987.1:0-18771 GCA_026290005.1 Latrodectus geometricus | reverse complement strand
CCAAAAAGGACTAGCAACGCCAAAAATTAAATTTTAAAGAAAACTTTAATAAAACTCAAACTCAACATCAGACAGAGTTATCAGTTATAAACAGTTCTATATGATGACAGCGAGTATTTGTGTTATCACTTCCCCACATAGAATTAGGGCCGTTAAAGTCACCAAGTAAAAAGTGGTGTAGGCAGTTGATCCACTAACGCGAAGAGCTCCTGGGATATAAGATAACCGCGTCAGTCTCCAAGCAAAAGAAAGCAGTACGGGTGGAGATGGATGATTTTTCCCCGTTTTTAGATATTTCTAATTTTAAAGCTTTTTCTACTTTAGATTTTGCAAAAGGAGTTTTTATAGAAAAGGTAAAAAAATTTTGAATTTTCTTTTAAGCTGGAGGGGGAAGAGAAAATTCTGTTGGAGTGTTGCTCATCTTGGTGACCTTTCTGGAAGTTGCATCATAACTCACTCCTGACCGGGGAGTGCGAGAAGTGACGAATCGTCTCGCCTCAGGATATGGAATTTTTTGATTTTTATCGTGGCAATCTCCTTTTCAGCGAATACTTATGACAGCTTCAAGAGTAGGAGAGGTGGTCACCATGACAGTTGATACATACTTCCTTTGCTTTGCAGTTCGTACTGTCGTGGCCATACACCGCACAAAGGGCGCAGGTGAGTTTGCCTCTGAGAGCACTCTTCAAGCGTCCAAAGCAATGACATTGTAAACATCGCAAGGGATTTGGAATGCAGGGCCTGACGGGTACGCAGCATTTACATACTACGGATGGCTGGGTTTATGGCGCAAGGTCCAAAAAGGACAAGCTGCGCCAAAACTTTGTTTCTATAAATTATTCATTTATTGAAGAAAACCCAAGCAACATTTAAATAATTTTAAAACACCAAAATCAGTGTAGATAATTAGTTTGAAATTTAAAAAAATACAATAGAAAATATGATTTTAAAATTTATATAAAATGAAAGAAACCTATTGCCCTTAAAAAAGCAAAAAAATTTCTATGAGGTGGCTGACCCACCAAATCAAACATGATTAAAATATTTGTTTTAAAAAATGTATAACGATAAAGGTTAAAATCTGGACATGAAATTAAAATATGATAAATAGGGTATGGTTCATCACACGCGTTTCACACCAGGGATTCAATTCACTTAAAAACAAATGTCTGTGTGTGAAACGTGTGTGTCCGATACGAAGGCTAGTTAAAATAACATCTGCTCTTCGTAACGGTAAAATAGACAATGAGGTGATGGATGAGAAGATTGTATGTAATTTGTTGACAATCTGCATATTACACGATTCCTGCCAAAGAGAATAAATAAATGTTTTAACACCCTTTCTCACACCAGAGAGCGGAACTGATGATAAATGTTGACCTGATGCAGCCTTTGCAGCTGCATCCACTCTCTCATTTCCATCAAGACCTACGTGACTTGGTACCCAACAAAATAAAATTTTGTAACCCTTGCCAGCAAGGGATTCCAATACTTTGAAAATTCTAGACATAACAGAATGACTATTAAAACTATTGCCTCTCAAAGCTTCCATACACTCATGCTGTCAGTGTTTATACAAAATTGATGATAGTCATCTGTATTCACCTGCTAAAGAGCATAGCATATAGCTGTTGCTTCAGCATGTGAAGATGGAGCAGGACTAATGTAGGCTGTAACCGAAAGATTTATTATTCATGAAAATGCCACAGCCAACATGTTCTGCTGATTTAGAACCATCTGTGAATACAGGTTTGTATGATTAATACTGGCAGCGATGAGAATGAAATAGCTGTTGAAAGACAATAGTTGTGTCAGACTTTCCATTTGAGTAAAAAAATGAAAAAAAGTAAGTTTCGCGTCGTACCAAGGCGGATGAGCAAAGTAATCAGAAGATTCAATCCGCAAATCACATAGATCTGTAAGATACAATTGTGTCTTAATTCGTGTGAGAAAGGATGGGATGCTCATAGGACGAGCATCATATAGTCCTTTTAGACCAAGATTAGGAATCATGGAGAGTAGCGGAAGAGGGGATATGATCGATATGATTTTATAATAGTAATTGAGAGACTGCTGCATTCGTCGCAGGTCTAACGGCAATTGATAACAAATCACGTACAGACTCTGGATGGGTGATGTGCGAAATGCGCCAGAACATATTCTCAGGGCAGAGTGATGGACAGTGTCGAGTCTGCTTAAGACAGAAGACCAAGCAGATCCAATACACAACACATCCGTAGTCAATGCGGGATAAAATCAGGGATTGATAAACCCGAAGGAGTGACGAGCGATCTGCACCTCAAGATGTATTTGATAACACCTTAAGGATATTAAGCGATCGCTCACATTTCCTCCGCAAGTATAGAACATGGGGAAGAAAAGTTAATTTTCGATCGAATACCACTCCTAGAAATTTCACCTCATTGACCACAGGTATTGGTGTATTGTTGATGTAAATAACTGGATCATTATGCAGGCTTGTCTTTCTGCAAAAGTGGACACAACTACTCTTGCCAGGAGAAAGAGTATGGCCATTTTCAGCACACCATGCATCTAATTTATTTACAGCAGTTTGTAATTGCCTCTAAATTAATCGCATATTGGACCCCTGACACGATATCTGCAGGTCATCAACAAACAAAGTTCCATGAACAGAAGATGGTAGATGATGTATAATGTTGCTTATATACACAAGTTAAAAAGTGTTACACTTAAAATTGAGTCTTGGGGAACAACCTCGGCTTGAATAAAAGTATTGGATAAAAGGTGACCAATATGTATTTTGAAAACACTTGAGCGTAAAAAGTTTTTCAGGAATATCGGCAAATTACCCCTGAATCCAAAATTATATAACGTACAGAGAATTCCATATCGCCACGTACGGTCATAAGCCTTCTCTATGTCAAAGAAAATGGAGACCAGGTGGTTTCGTCGTACAAAAGAGTTACGAATCTGGGTCTCCAAATATATTATCCAGAGTGGATCTTCCTTTTCTGAAGCTAATAGTAAACTTTAATAAATGCGGTTTTAAAAGGTAAAAACCATATGCTACGTTCTAGAAGATCACAAACCAGGAATTCCGTTCCAATATTCAAAATATCGTGGAACATTCTCTCACAGGTATTGCACGTTCGTGAGCTTTTTACAACATTCACACAACCACTGCGATCTGGTTTTCTAAAATATTCAACAACAACCTTTTCGTAATTAGTTTACAGCAACTTCATGGACCTCCATTTAAATTTATTTCTGTGTGGCAATTGTTTCTATTTTATTTCTAAAGTTTATTAAATTTCTAACATTTTATTTAAATATTAGCAGAAAATGTTTGCTGTAGTTCAAAGAATTTATTTTCTTTCATTTCAGTAATTTTCATTAAAATAAACATTTTCAAATAGAATTGGTTTTAATATTCTAGTATATTTAAAATGAAGCTTTTCCTAGTTCTTGAAATAATGGAATATTTCAGGGAATATGCGCACATGGTTAGAAAATACCAAGATATATCTCAGCATCTCTTTTAAAATGAAAGCATTACTTTAAATTTGAATTAAATTTTCAGTCCAAAAAAATCAAGAGGACTTAAATTATTTCAATTTAAGGAAATATATTACTAGTTTTCAAATTCATGTTATAGATGCAAAAAATTCAACTGAAATTTACGTTAACATTATAGCGACACTATTTTTCAAAGAATTTAATATATAAAAAGGAAAAACTAAATGAATTTTAAGTATTTTAGAACATAAGTTGCGGGTCTTTTTGCATTGGAAAATGGAAATATTTTTCTTTCAAGAAAGATACAGTAATCAATAATCAGAAGGAAATGTAATAAATTAGCAACTGTCGCAACTCAATTCAGTAAACAAGCCAAAAATAAGTTCTAAAAAGCTCTGGTTTGGATTGTTTGTCAGTCATATTTTACCATGAAGGCCGATTTAAAACCAGTTGTAAGTGGATTCTGAACCACCACTAACATCATTGTAAAATTTGTTTTTTGCGACATACTGAATGCCCGCCCAGAGCTCTAACCATTTGTTGTAAGTTCGGCTCTCATCCCTGCAGTGGTGTTGTCGAGCCGGAACGCTCCGAAACGTCGTTCCGGTACTTCCTTTTTGGACAGGAACGCGTTCCGGAACTAAAGATGATTTCTGATAACAAAAATGGGCTGACGTATTAAAAATTTTAAAAAAATTGCTGATTTTTTTTTTTCTAATTTTTGACGACTTTTTATATGTATTATTATAAACAAGGGTTTGAACCGAGCCCGAACCAACACAATGTAATAAGATTAATAAGTACTACTGTTAGCAAAATATTCTATGCACGCTACCTATGCCACCCAAGTCAAAGTGTCGATTAAAAAGTGGCTATGGAGAAAATGAAAAACAGTCATTATGCACCAGGTTTAATTCAATATCACCGATGCGATGTATTAATGCGTTTAGAGATTATATTGATACTGGAGGCAAAATAATTCCTGAAGATGTAGAAATCTTAATTCGATACATAAATATTGTACCTTGCAGTTCGGCAGAGTGTGAGCACGGATTCTGTAATATGAATATTATTTCAAATGAACAAAGAAATAGAATATTAATTGAAAATCTAGTAAATCTTTTATTTATAAAAATGAATGGCCCACCACAACAATTATTTAAACCAGATGATTGTGCACAAACTTGGTTAAGGTCTCATCGTTCAGCAGATGACAACAAAACAAGGAAAATTCAACCACAAGATCCTGAACATAATCCTATTTGGAATATTTTATAAAAAAAAACCCTTAGTGTTTCCATGTATTGTTAAAAATATTGTTTGAGTATCTACTATGCGTATTTTATAATTTGTTAGCTAATTTTCATTAAACGTTCCTATTATTATAATAAACATATGTATACAAATACACAAAATGGGTTTCGTAATGATTTTAGTTTCCTTTCCTTTTCATGCTATATACAGGGCCTATCCTGGCGACAGGCGAAAAGTGGGGGAAATCTCCCCCCCCCCGTTGTCAAATTTGGGACATGAGACCGCCCAGAGCGGCCGCCTACCCAGGATCGGCCCTGTCTATATAATTATATATACGCGTTCCGGTAAAAAAAAAATTAGCACAACACCACTGCATCCCTGTGTTTATGTTAGTGGATCATATTTAAAATAAAAAAAAAATATTAAAAGATCGCTTTAATTTCATTCAGAGATATAAATAAGAAAAATTCTTGATAACATTTTCTGTCATAGGCATTTAGAGAGCTGTATCTCGACAAGAAATGTCATTTTAATCTAGAATTTCCTTTTTGGAGAATGTTTGCTTTAAGAAAATTCACGGTACGCGTATAAATATATTACATCTTTCCCTACAATTTTTGCCCAAAATATCACCATTAAATTATAGTTGCTAAAATTTAAATCTTCAATCATAGTAGTTTTCATAAGTTTGATTTCTTTGCAGCTCAATGATTATTTGTGAATAGGAATGTTATTTAGACCTAATTGTTTTTATAATCGTGCAAAACTATAAATTAACAAGAATTTTAATAGCAGAAAATGTCTTACTATGATATACTTTACAATTTCAACTATAATAACAATTCAAACATTACGTGAATGACTTTCTAAATTAAAATTACTTTGATTTTCTTTTAAGACAATAAATTTGAAATAATTTAAAGATGCTAACATTTATTAATTTTTTCCACAAGCTTCACTTAAATTTAACTATAAAATAAAAATATTAGAACTTTTTTTAAATTCACATTTGAATGAAATGATTACAAATTTATTCATAAAATACTATGAGATTCATGGTTGTCAAAATAAAATTAATAAGTTTTCATTATCCTTACATTTTAAAGAGTCAATTTAAAATAAAACATGAGTGTTTGTGTGAAAAAGTGTGACAATATATGAAATAATTCTTTATGGAATATATTAAATCAAAGTTTTTAGACCATGTATGAAGCTCTTAAAGTTTCATAAGAGCATGAATTAAAATATAGGAAACTTTTATAATGGTAAATAGAATTTCAATTTTAACCAAAATATTAAGATTCAGACTTCTCAATAAATTTTATTAGTTTGCTATTTGAAAGAGTTTTTTTATCATAAAAATTAAACAGGAGTATATTTTTTACAACTTAATAACTCAATTTTATTTAAAAATTTTTTAGAATGTTATAAAATATATTTAAATTCCAGTTAATAGTTTATTTCAAAAAATTATCTTACAATGATTTTTAAGTGAAAATTCAAATATGAAATGAAATTAAGAAATATTAATTGTAATACTTGTCAATTTTAATTAAATATGATTTAATATAACCTTGTAATAAATACTTAACTACATTATCTGTCATAAATTCAGAAACGTTATCTTGCTATCACACTTAACATCAAGTTTCATTAATTGTTTTGTAATAGATTAAATAGTTTTGATTGCTAATTTTTTTAGAAGCGATTAGTTCAACAAATATTTGGGTCAAAGTATTTTTATTTAGTATATTAGTGCAAATAAGAATTATTTTTATACATAAGCTACTTTATCTTTTCGGGTATTCCACAAGTGTCATTACAATAACTTCATTTTCGTCTTCATTTAGAACCACTAACAGCCAACCCTTGCTCATACATCGATTAAAATTTAAAAAAAATGAAGGGAATATATCAAAGCAAAATTTAAGTAGTTTTTAAAACTATTTTTTACCGAATCATTAAAAACCATTTGAGGAAATGTTGTGGTAAATTCTATATTAGTGTCTTAAGTTAATTTAATGAGCCAAGATTAATATGACGAATTTATGCTATACATTTAAGAATTTAGTGATGAACCAATATATTTTGTATATTGAAAACTGGATTGCGAAAAATTAGAACAGCTTATTCCTGATGATGTTCTGCTGCTTAGTGAATATAATTAGATAATTTAAACATTTTCAATTATCTGTTACAAATTTGGATAACAAACATTAAAACATATTGAATGATTTTTTAAATTAAGAAAGTAATACATAATGAAGTTTTAAAGGAAAGTAAATGGAACATATTTGCAGGTATGGATGAATGCAATAAGTTTTAAGGTTCAATAGAAATTAGTTTCAGTTATAAAAATTACTTGTCCCTTTGGAGAATTTTAGTATGTATATCATAAACATTAAAAAATTATAATATTAAAAAATATATAATATAAAGAGAGAATTTAAATTATGCAGTTGTTTCATATGAATGTGAGCATGAATAATATATAAATTTTATAAGACTCATTTATTGCTTCATTTTTCTTACTATTGCTTTTAAATTATTAAAAGTAAATTTTGGGCTGTCTTTATAAATGATATTTAACGTGTTTTTAAAAAATAAATCAGATATTTTAAATATTTATGACCGGAAGTAAGGAGGCAGGCCAACCGTTAAAAGTTCAACTCTTGTTCTGACCTTAGGGCGCGGTGGTTGCCGAGTTGTATTAGGGTCTGAAAACATTTTTAAGATTTTAAAAAAAAAATCATGGCAATGATTTTAATATATGAATAAGTTAAAATCCCATATGAAGCTTAGAAATTATTAAATTTAATAATTGTCAAAATAAAAACTCACTCTTAATAAATCTTCCCCGGCTGTCTCGTAATTGAGAGGAAGGTTTCTTTTTGGGGCGGCCTCTCGGTCTCCCTTGGTAAGCCGGACGGTGCGGGGGTGAGCCTCTGTCCGATGGGGGAGTTGGTGGTGGCTGCCTACTTAAATAGTTAAGGAGACCTTGGGGCAAGCCAACCTTTAGCATTTCAACCTCACCCCTTTTTTTTTTCCTCCTAGGAAGTCTTGGTGGTTCTGGTGAGGCAACTTCCTCTTGTTCATCTGGAAGACAGTATCAATGAGAAATAGTTTAAAATTTAATCATTTTGAAAATTTATTTCTAATAATTAATGTCTTGCTTTGTTTACAAAAGGACGTTTTTTGATTACTTATTTTCTTTTATGAAACCATAAGTCTGAATATTTAATACTAAAATAGTGCATTTGAAACAGATCTATAATTAGTGTCTTAAAAATTGCTATGTTATTAAGGCCACTTATTGTTAAATGGATGCCTAAATAAAACCTGAATAATTAATAACAGTGAAATTTTAGTTTCTGAACTTTTAGAAAATCATATTTTAAAAATACTTGAAACAATATTATGTAAGAAAAAAAATATGTATTGATAACAATCAGTAATTTGAAAACCATTTGCATTCAACAATTGCTGTCATATAAAGTCAATTTTTTATGTAATTATAAATCACTGAAAGCAGTAAAAAGCATTTTAGAAACAATGTTATAGAAAGACATTTTACTATGCACACTATTTTACAGAGCAAAAATTTTCAGTGGTTCTTCACATTGAAGTGAAATCCCATTCACAGTGAAATCTGCTCAAAAGAATGTTCATGTAAGTGCTTGGAACTTACACAGCCCTCACAACAATGAGTAAATGTATTTAAGAAAGGTGATAAAGTTCAAATATGAATGCAGATGCATTAAAAACTTTATTCCTCTTAATTCGTCAACTTAAATGGTTTTATTTAGTTTGTACGTAAACATAGCACTGCTTTTAAAGCAACTATTTCTATTTCTATGACGAAAACAAATTTATTCTATGGATAATGATCAATGTACGATAAACGCCCTGAAGTAGTCATCGATAAAATGTAGAAATATATATGTTCCAGAAAAGTCATTTCATATAATTTTTGTCTTCAATATTTATTTCAGAATAAATTTCTCTGAAACCTAAAATTAACGTATGATCATAAAAAATTGTTAACTAGAAAATAAGTTAATTTTGAAATTTAAGCAGATACAATTAAGAATCCTATGATCAATACTTTGTACCTTTTTTTTAAATAAAGGATTTATCAATTGTCAATTTAAAGGTCTGCATGAGGTTTACAGTCAGAAAAAATGACAGTAAAACGAAATTAATTTTAGAAAATAACATTTTGAATAAGCTATGTTTAAAAATAATTACATAATTTAAAACATAATATTTTCATTAATAATACAAAACCTTTTTTTAGCTAGTTATCTTATAAGGGGTAATAAACTAATATTTAAGAAGAGCTTACTTCTTCCTAGATACTAATTAAGATCTAGTTAAAATTATCGATTCATTTTAAAATCGATGTTTTTAGAAAACTAAAACATGGACACATAAGCGATATAAAAAGAATCACAATCTCACCACGTTTGTAATGAGTTTTTTTTCAGGTGCATTATCTTTCCAATTTGGTTAGACAGCCCGAATTCAAAACGGCAGTTATTAAAATAGCAAAATTTTGTACAGTAAAGATAAGCAACATATACTATACTGATACATTTTTTATGTTACATAATGCACTAATAAGAAAAACTGTTTGGAATTTACCTGATGATGAATGTGGCTCATTTGGATTGATATCTTCAAAGTCATCATCATCAGGAATATCAACATTAGGAATATCAACATCAGGAATATCAACATCAGGAAGCGCAATGGGATCTGAAAGTTTTCAGAAAAATGTCATTCACATGCTAACAGGCAATACTTTTCATCGTATAGTCAATTACATTTGTCTAACAATATTAGAGTTGAAAAATGTGAAAAATTCTTAGTATAAATTAATCTGATAAATTTATCTGGTCATTTTTTTTTTTGTTTTTTACAAAACAGCTAAAATTAGACTAAAACTTGCAGTTCAAAGTGGAATCTAAACCCCCCCCCCTCTACAAACACACATGCCCAAGGTGAAATTCGAATAAACAAAATGTTGACGATCAGAAGAAATGGATAAGCACTATAGAAAATCTCGAAGTTAAACGAATACACCGAGGAGATCAATTAATATTTATAAACTTCACGATTCCATCAAACATTGGTTTCAAATTCAATGCAGATTTATACAAAGCATTTTGATATATAACAATGTAGAAAACATTGTTCCCAGGATATTTTTAATTAAAGTTATTTAGATTAAAAAGTTGATGAAAGTTTTCATATGTCTACTCCTATAAAGAGAACGCTTGTTGGCACCTATTTCGCTCTGAAAGCTATATGTTTGCTATTTCTGTTCGATTTGTGTTAATTAACAAAAATATAGAGAATAAAAACAATGTTTTGAAAAATAAGAAATTTTTTTAGCAAAATCGAAAATGAGAATATATAAATATATTTTTCTTGTATAATGCTCTAACACAGGAATTTACAATTTTATCCGCTAGATGGAGTTGGTCCATCTCTGCACTAGAACATTCAGTTGCAACTTCTGTTTTAAGGTAACACTTTGTTGAAGTTTATTGAACATTTAAAACTAAAAGGGAGTAATTTACTGTTTTAGTAGACTGTTTTCTGAAAGATATAAATGTATTTAACTGATTTAATTTAGTAATTCAGGAGACTTAAATTAATGATTTAACTTTTTAAAATATCTAAGGAATATTGAAATCCATAGTTTTCCGTTTTTATTGACTATAAAATTCGGGGTAAGAAAATAAGTAAGTGAATTTTAGATATTACAGAAGAATTAGAATACAAAAGTGTTTAGAAGTTTGTAGTTTTCGAATAAATTTTAATATTTTATGTGTAAATAAAACCTACTACTGCAGTTAATCGGCATTGAATAAATGTTATATCGGCATTGGATAAATAATTTTTAAAAATAATCCTTAACTGGCATTGATCCATATCAGACAAGTCAATAAACAAAAATTTTGCAGTTCAAAATGTACATATTAATTCCTCTATGAGAACACATTTTACAGCTGGACGAAATTTGAAAGTACTTTTAATGGCAAGATTTACTTTTTCTAAATTTTCCTCAAGAAATTACTCTCAACGATTTTGTTTATAATATTTCAAACAACTGAAAATAGTTTAGCAAATTTAAATAAAAATGGATCATAAACTGTTGAAAAATAAGTGAACTAACTTTCTAGAAATTAATCATAATTATCACTTAGTTTTTCTACTTTAATAAATGCAAGAATAAGTCAAATTCTATGCATTGAAGTGAAAAAATGAAGGCACTGTCTGAAGTTCATTGAATACAGTGCAATTATCATATGAAAGCGTACAAAACAGTTCAATGCAAATGCCATTCAGTAGTCCATTTTTAACGATAAACTTCGTTGTAGTAGGACATTGGACTAATACAGATAGAGTTTTTAAATAAGTAAGAGTTGGGACAAAATTTAAATCCATTTCATTATAAAGGATTTTGGAGATGATAGAATAAATTCAAGATCATGATTGTTGCAAACATTTTTACACAAGTGTGATTATCAAATTGGGAAAAATCGCAGCGATCATTTAAAAAAGTAAAAAGTATAGAATTTGATTTGATTTTACTGGAGCAATATCCTCAGATGGGATATTGACATGTAACAAATCTTTCATAAACCTAAGAGCTTGAGTAAATAATTGGATAAAACTAAGACGATTGAGATTAATAACTAATAAGAATAAAGACTATAATTGTATAATAAAATAAATTTATAGAAGCCAATAAAATGATACTTGAATATCATTAAATACTCCATTGTCTTCCCGAGAACCACAACTGTTCAATACAACTTTTACGGCCGTATTCACCAAACACGGGTTAACTTGAGTGTAGCCTATCTCGGATATAACTCAACTCTAGCATGACTCGCCGATTCTTATTCAAGAAGCGGGGAAATTCCCATGTAAAACAGCTTTGGAGTTAACCGAACACGACTTGTAAGACGGCTTCTGATTGGCTAGCAATCTTGCTCATCAATGTCAACAAACATATCGCCTCAGTCCGTCATGGTTTGCTGACTCTGCGCTAACACTCCGAAATCACAGAGTTATTCTAGGGATCCATATAGGCGAGTTAATCGCTGTTTTTGTCGTGGTGAATAACACTTCATGACTTAACTCGCCCTTTACCCTGAAACGTTGCTTAACTCTGGTTGGTGAATACGGCCGTTAGTGTCACTTAGATTATGTTTATTTGATTTTTGAGTTTCTCTTTCCTACCCTTTAAAACGGTCAGAAGTTCATTTCCCTATTTCAGAAGAAGATGTATAAATTATTCTTTCGAATTTTGGTTTTTAATTTTGGCATCATCAGTCATTGGTTTATAAGAAGTTGATTTACATTTCTTTATGCTACAAGTAGTTGAAGGTATACTTATGGAATTTGATTACAAAATTGAAGTGTTCATGGTAAACTATTTTTTCATTGCTGGATTGATGATTAAGGTTTTTGTAAAGTAGAACAGTATTAAACGGCAAATATTCTTGTGTTCTGTTTTTTACTATTTACCATTCCAAGAAAATGCTATCTTAGAACTTTTCCCAGAACTCTTTAGATTTGGAAAATGATGCATGTGAGTTGGAACTATAACATTTGAAAAAAGTGAAACTTTCATGTCCAGATTGTGCACATTTTCTTCACAGAACTAGTATTCCGACATGTCTTAAAAATTAACATATCTAACATTCAGAAAACCAGAGGGGATAAGAAATTTAATTATACTGGCGTCTGAAAAGTTTAGCCACATGTTGGGTGGGGAAAGAGAAAAAAAAAAAAAACTCTTAATCCCGTCGAATGTTTGAACGACACGATCAAGGAGTTCCATATAATTTGCTTCCTTCACATTTATGATGTCTAGATTAGAACCGCGAGATAATTATAAAATTTTATGACGTTTCCTCTGGAAATGCTACCAAATTTTTCTAAGTTACTGATTATCAAAGCTTAGTGCGAATCTACTTAAACAAGAAGAGAGATCTCTAGGTCAACATTTTTAACATTTCGTATATCACCAACAGATGTGAGTTACGTTTAAGAATCTGATTTTATATTTGTCCGTTTTCTAGTAGTCCACTCTACAAAAGTCTAGCTTTTGAAAAGCGTTCAGATTAGTGTTTCTGGGACTATGTATATATTAACTATTAAATAAAAAAAATTTGTTATCTTTTTCATATATAACTTCAAAAATTTATGTGAATATTTTTAAATTAACACCAGAAGAAACTTTAATATAGAGTAAACTAAAACTTACAATTTTCTTCTTCCTTTGATGATAGTCTCCTCCTTTTTCGTCTGCCTGGAAAAGAAAATTAAAAAATGGAGTACCCGATTTAACCAGGAATATTTACATATTTTTTTTATTTCTATAAATGCTACCTTAAAAATGCTTGATACTTTTCCCTTGTTGTCTCAACGCATTACAAATTTATATATATATATCAAATATTGCAGTGTTCTATTCGTTCATAAATTTATTCTTTTTCAATGAGTAAAATACATTTACCAAAGAAAATATAGTAACAATTCGATAAATTAATCCATAACACAAGATAAGCGAAAACGTTCAGTTCATTCACATGTTCTGAATAAAAATCTTTTTTACTCCGATGTTTGATTAAATTTCAACTGTAGTTTTCCACATAAGGGCTAATTTGAATGGGCCTGCAATTTTAAAAGGATTCCATGCCGCCACAAACACCTATTCCCTAACAGATTCGTATCCAAGACAAACTGAATCGAAGGTCAGAACACCTACCTTTCATCTGCTAATTAGCTTGTTAATCCAGATATTTTTAAAACATTTAAATAAAATTATAACTGTAATTACTATAAATTGTTTAATTAAATCTCTCCAATCTGAATTTTAAGAATTATTCAAGTTGATTACAAATCATGTTTGTTTAAATGCTGAAAAATGTAAGACAATTCTACATATGTTAATGATTTGATAATTTTTATATTTGATGTATAAATCTAAGTAATGTGAACGTGATATATTTCCTTTCTACTTTTCAGCTTAACACACAGTGGGTAGTTTTGAAAATCAAACATATGTGGGTTTAAAAATTTTATTCGACAGCTAGCTATATCATAAAAGTCAAAATGAAAAGCTATCATAAAGCAAGTTTTTATTGCGAAATTTGGAAAAGCGCATAGTACGCGGAGTCAAAAGAAAAAAACACACTAGGATGAAATATAAAAAAAATGCCAACTAAGAAAAAATATGTACAGAAAAATTGTAAAGCAAGTTTTTATCAGAAAAATCAAACCTAGGAAAAAAGACAAGACATTAAAAGCAAATACAAATCTTATAAATCAACTGTATTTAAATGGACTGTTTCATTAAACAAGTAATAATTTAACGTAGTAATAGAGGAAAAAATTAAAAATATATAAAATTAGATCATTCATATAAAAAATGGCTTGCAAATAAAATAATTGTACAAAAAGTTAACAAGATGGTTCATCGAAACAGATATACTTTATGCCAAAATATGTGATTGATGATTTGATCTCTGTAAATGACTAGTTGGAGATTTTGCCTTTAGATTTGCAGTCAGAAAGCTAATAACCAGTACAATACCGACATGTTTTTACATACTCCCCAGATAACCATCTGATTTTTAAACTAGTTAGGTATCTAAAACACGTGTAATTCAAATCCAGATATTTTAGATTTAAAACACATCCACTGGATGTCTACAATTTTGATATCCATAAGATATCGCAGAGGTAACCTTGTTTAGATATTATCATGGAGATATACGACGGATATCTTATAGATATCCACAACTTTTTCAATGTGGATATCTCAAAATCTCTACACTAGATATTTAAAGTTAGATATCTCCTACACATCTAAAGAAAGATATAATATAAACGCAAGTGAAAATAATGAATTTTTATACAAAATTTCCATTGAATTTAAAAGTAACATTTTAATAGGGCTGTTTTTGTAACATAAAAAAAACATTTAACATTTGTAACATAAAAAAAAACAAGGCAGTTATGTAGCTAAACTCATTAAATGAAGTGAGGTTGAAATTTGCAATTGATTTAAATTGTAACCTCCCAGATATAGTTTTCTACCTCTTTAATTTAGCTTGTGTATTTAGATTATTTTGAAGTGAGATTTCTTATTTCAGAAATTAATTTTTCATTTAAAGTAAGTTTACTATTGAAAATTATTCTAAATGAATTTTTAACATTTTATAATTTATTTTTATATTTAATATTGAAATTATGTGTATTCAATGTGAAATATAGGCAACTTTCGCTTTGTTTTTTTTTTAGGATTGTTAGATAATTTATGCAGTGATAATGCCAAAATTAAAGTCACGTTTGCATTTAAAAGCTTACAAAAACATTAATGATTCTTTTCAGAATTTACTTTGCTCAGTGAGCAGTATAGCTCTTCCATCGGGCTCAAGTTTTTAATGCTCTTCTTATGTGAATTCTGATGACAGCAATTTCGAAGGATCTAATGATTTCTTAGTGTCCGAATCATCAGATGAGTCATTACCTAAAAATTTGGTAAAACCAAATTCCAAAATGGTTCTGATTTACGAAATGACCTTCCAAATTGGTCCATGATAAACATATCACTCAGCAATAAATGATTTGCTTAAACAACTACCCTTTTGGTTCCAATTTACCGAGTGATGCCCGCACTTTACTTAAAACACCAAGACAACTAAAAATGAAAAACTTTATCCACTGGATTATACCACCTTTTTGGTATTGAAAAGGGGATTAGAAGCATTTCTGAGCAATGTTCCGTTCTAAGTGGTTAAATACAATTATTAGTTAATGTGTTGATGGTCTTCCTACATCAAAAAGTTCAGGAAGTCAGTTTTGGCCAATTCTAGGATCTTTAATTTATTCGCTTAAGAGTCCGTGTGTTTTCCATTCTAATGAGAAACCTTCAGATTCAAACGAATTTTTGAAAGATTTTGTTGAGGAGTTAAATATATTACTTTCAAATAAAATCAGCACCCATAATAAAATGTATAACATTTCATTTAAAGGAATAGTTTGTGCATTTATGCTATGCATAAAAAGTCATTCGGGTTATTCAAGTTGCAATAAATGCTTCGAGCCTGGGAAATACTTTAAAAAAGAATTTGTTTCCCAAACACTGATATTATTCAGCGAACAGACTCGAATTTCAGAAATGGAGCTCCAATGAATGATGATCATAAATGTGATTCAATTTTGTTGAAGATAACTTTTGGGCCAGTATCTCAAGTGCCATATGAATATATGTATCTTGTTTGTTTGGGTGCGATGAAAATAAACTTCTGAAGTCATTGTTAAAAGGAAGTGCAAAATTTAGATTTTTACATGATCAAGTTGAAAATATTTTGCAATCTTTATTAGATTTGAGAAGCAGCATTTGTAATGATTTCAGCCATATATTTCCATCTTTAAGAGAGCTTGATCGTTGGAAAGCAACAGAGTTTCGCCAATTCTTACTTCATACCGGTCCAATTGTATTAAAAAATGTCTTAAAAAAGGATTTGTATGCACGTTGTTTTACTTTTGCACTGCTCAATTAAAATATTAGATTCAGAAAATTTTATGTCACTTCTTCCTTATGCCGAATTGTGGCTTAAGGCATTTGTAGAAAGTTTTTCTCATCTTTACGGAAAACTGTATACAATATTCATGTTCTTTAATAAATGGAAGATTTAAAACATTTTGGGCATCTTGATTTGTTTAGGGCATTTCAATTTGAAAATTTCATGAATGTTATTAAAAGAATAAGAAAAGCTGACAAACCATTACAACAAATGATTAATAGAATTGAAGAAAAAAATTCTCATTCATATCAAAATCTATTGCATCAGATAATGAGCATTTATTAAAAGAACATTATGATGGTTTTCAAATGGAGGATTGTACAGGTGTACAATTTAAAAAAGCTGTGTTTAAGGATTTTAGTCTTACAATATTTCAGCCTAATAATTTTTGTTATTTAAAAAATGGTACTGGATGTAAAATTGGAAATTTTATTTAGAAATATAATGGAAATATATTATTTGCAGTAATGTCTATACCTACCCTTACGAATCAATACATTTAAACATATGTTCAGTCGAAATGCTTTCGTCTCTTAATTGCTCTATTGAAAATGTGCACTGTAAATGTCTTGCACTTAAGCATAGAAATGTGTTTAAAGTTTTCCCATTAAGTTATGAATATTAAATTATTTATACTCATTTTTTAATTGTATATATTTTAAAGCATTTTACAGCAAGTTTAAATTGTTTACAATAGATTAGTAATTAAAGCTATTGCAAATAATTTTATAGTTATTTTTAATGTAATTAAACTAAATATATGTATATTGTTAGCAAAATAGAAATTATGCTCAACAATTTAGCCATTGTTGATTTCACCGAAACCAATGAAATTGAAGTTGTTACATTGACATGGATGAGAGAAAATGGATATCTTTGGCCTCCAATTAAAGGTAGCAGTGCATAAAAATTGGTCAAGAAGCTACATAAGCCATGTGATGAATGGATTTGTCACGAAGCTAGAATCCTTGGTAAATATGCTAAGTATTCTTTCATCAAAAAACAATTCTTAACTCTCAAAATTGCTTTGGTTTTGTCTTTTAATATTTCACTATATTCACATTTTAGGTAATGGTTACTACTATAATCCTTCATTAGAGCAATTTTAATATTATCCAAATTGAAAAAGCAGTTTTCTATTTAACTAAGTTAATAATTTAATAAATATTACTTAAAACTGGTTTAAATGAATTAATTATGAGCAATTATATATTTTACTAAGAATAATTTAATAACATAGTCAGCCATTTCATTTTTACTCCTTTATATAGATGAGAATTTATTTTTACATACAAATGTTAAGTTACTAGTGATTGATATAAATTTTAAAAATTCATTATTGGTTAAAGTATTTTTAACTGTAATCGTTGTATATATAATTACGACTTGTATCATTTTTTTCAATTTATTTAATTTCAAATTCTTTAGAGACTTGAGTTGGCTCGTCACCACTTAAGAAAGCTGAAGATTCGTCTGATCTTACATCAGACCAGAAGTGCGGAAAATAGAAAAATTTTTCCTTCCCGTTTCTTAGAGTCTGACGATGACTCTATGATGTTAACTTTTACAGAAACAACAGGCATTGTTGTCTTTAGTATAAGTCCAGCTTCAAGTTCATCTAGGCATGAAGGTATTGACAATGTATACTCCTCAATGCCTATGGCAAATGCATCTGAAGCTGCTTGTAGTAAATCTCTTGGAAATCTGGATATTGCTAAAGGTCAATATTGTGCTAAAGTTTTTTTTTTTTATTTTATTTGAAATCTGTTCATTTTGAAATTCTTGGTTAATAAATGAAACAATATTTGCTTATATCTGACATGTTCTGCATTGCCATCATTAAAATATGACTAATTTTATGTATTTTTATATTTCAGATATTTACTTTTATATATTTCATTACTTCTATGGTTTATTAAATGACTGTTTATATATTGCAAAATTATAAAACAAAAAATGCAGGAATAAAATTAAAAAAAAAATAGTTGCATTAAAATAATATAAAATGTGTACATTTCTTTCTCTCAGTGTATTTAATAACACTCAATTTAAAGTATTGGTAAACATAAAATATATTCAATAAAATATATTAGTTTTCTTGAAATATCATTATGATGCATTAAAATTTCTGTTCTTTTAGCTTTGCATCTTTTAACAAAAGAAATATTTACTATTAAAGCAAACCAAAAACTCATTCTCCAGAATCAAGAAGAAATTTTAAATAAATTGTGTGGTCTGTATTAACTATAAGCATAATAATCTGCATAAATTCCATATGCAGATGTTTCTTTATCTTAAAAATTATTTTAGCAAACACTGTCTACCATCAAAATCTTCATGAGTTTAAATCTATTGAGCTGCCTGTTAACTTTCCTATTAACTCAAGTGAAGATTTGCAGAA
>JAPDSC010055959.1:0-20159 GCA_026290005.1 Latrodectus geometricus | reverse complement strand
TACGTGCACCAGTCGCATTAGTGAACACGACGGATCTTCGGCTAAGCAGGGATTTGAACTCACCACCTATTGGTAACGAGAAAGACGCCCTAACCAACCAGGCCATGGCGGCCTCAAGTTACTGATATACTCGAAATCTAATGCATAGATCGTTAATTAATTTAAACGTAAGAAATTTCTCAAAAACTGCATAAAAAAAATCTGAGAATTTAATATCAGCGTGCAGGATAATATCGATAACTCGAAGGGTTTATGATTTCCAAATAAAAAGGTTTATTCAGATTACTCAACTTTAAAATAAAGCAAAAATAAAACATAGCACATCATAAAATTTAATCACGATTTTCTTTTGTTGACGTTCATGAATCAATAAGTTATCTTCATCAAGTTGTCCGATAAATGCTCTTTGGATTTGTTCACTTACAATGATTCAATTAATAAAGTCTGCTTGTCAAAATGACCTAGATAGCGTTTTTACTGCAACATCAATCCAAATGTAAATTAATATGTGCATTTCACCTAGAATGCGAGCTTGAAAAGTCGATCAGAATTACAAAAGTTGAAGCTATTGGTTGTGTTTTGATGAATAAGTTTTAAGACGAGACAAAATAAATAATAAATTTCCCAATGGCAGCAGTGGCCTGGTTGGTTAGGGTTTAGCAGCCATTACTGAAAGGGGGTCTGTCGTGTCACGGCACGTAATATATGTCGGGTCATAATGTCCTCCATGTTCCTATTACAAATTAATACCTCTGGGGGTGGTTGGAGCCAGACTTTGTGTTTTCACTGGTTTCAATCTCTAAATTAGAAGATTCAGATGGTCAAAAGTCGTACTTCCACCTTCGTATGAGCGAGCTCGATTCAAAAGCGGAAGACGCTCTTTCTCTGACTTCATTCGCCTAGTCTCTGACGGGCGGGCTTGACGTTGTCAAGTGTCATCAGAAACAATAACAATAAATTTCACATAAAATGCTTAAAAAGAAATAAAAATGCGTGATTTTAAAAATTGCATATTAATTAGTTATCTGAAATTTGAAGAATTTACGTTTCTCGAATAAGAACGTTGTAGTGAGTTGACACGAGAGACTGGAAACAAACAATTTTATTCAACATAACAACACAATAAAAAAACATGCTACATTAAAAAAAATCGCAACTATTAAACATAGCTACATTGTAGCGTTCTGTTGCTTTCACTTGATCATCTTTTCATTCCGGAATAATTCCAGCAACTGTTAGCATGTATTCAAAACTAAATTAGTGATCTTATAAAATACAAACGGAGCACTTACGTTCGTTATGCAGATGTATCGTTTGTTAGATGGCGCTATTCAAAGTAATTGATCTACGTTTCTCAACCATAAGAAAAAACGAAATAGAAAGAAATCAGATGATATAAAAAGTAAATGCTAATGGAAAGTGCATGGAAATAACTTCGCAAAAAAAAAAAAAAAAAGGAAGAGATTTTTTAAAATTTTAGTTCGTAAATGGGAATTATATTGTGCATGGGACCCTTTTAAAGACCAGCCATTAATAAAATCGTGAGTGTTCGCAAAGTGGTAGTTCGTAAAAACGAGCATCTTTTGTAGAGTCTGGGAAGACCCATAAGCATAGTAGCTTCACTTTGAGTGATTACTGAGTTATCAAATTCTTTCTCAATGGGTTACTGAAGCATTGTTGGTTGGGGCATGACCTTTATCTGTGACTTCTGAATATAGAGTGATGTGGAGACATGGGTAACGTTAGTCGAAGATGTAGTGACGAGGTGTCCAGTGGGAGCCGTTGACCTCTTTTAATAACAAGGGTATAACCTAAAATTACACTTAAAGATCTATGCATCGTTACAACGATGAATAAAAGAATAAGTACTCCCAGATTGAGTGCTTGCATGGTGACTCATAAGTAGCTATAGGAGGTAGTTACCAGAAATTAAGACACTGAGATATATACAAAATCAAAGGAAATAGAAGAGCAGTCCCAAATTTATTACAAATAAAGTAATTAACCTAAATGTTTGGGCAAAATGCCCGTTGCAGTTAAGAAAACATTTTAGGAGACATGGGTACACTACTTTAGGTGTGACCTTGCCACTTGACTATGGCTCAAAATTACAATGGGACTGGTGAGTATTTCAAATCCGCTAACCTTATGGTATAGCTCGGAGTTTGTTATGTATGCATATAGTAAATGGAAATACTTTTCTAGGTGGAAATACAATAATAAAACAGATTGACACTAGTTTAGGTATGACCTCGCCACTTGACTATGGCTCAAATTTACAATGGGACTGGTGAGTATTTCAAATCCGCTAACCTTATGGTATAGCTCGGAGTTTGTTATGTATGCATATAGTAAATGGAAATGCTTTTCTAGGTGGAAATACAATAATAAAACAGATTGACACTAGTTTAGGTGTGACCTCGCCACTTGACTATGGCTCAAAATTACAATGGGACTGGTGAGTATTTCAAATCCGCTAACCTTATGGTATAGCTCGGAGTTTGTTATGTATGCATGTAGTAAATGGAAATACTTTTCTAGGTGGAAATACAATAATAAAACAGATTGCTCTATTCTTTTGTTATGATTATTTTTCTAATACAGAGAAAAATTAAATGTAGCAAAAATAGTAGATGGAAATACATTTGAATCTACTTGATCTGCAAGATTGTAATTGGTAAGAGGGTGGCCTGAAATTTATCCGGAGATAATATCTTATAATTTTGGTCCATAGCAAGTAATTGAGCATGCATTGTTTCCAACATCCTACAATGCACTATTGAAAGACATGAATTATATTTAACATCAACAGACCATATGAAAAGACAATTTTGAGCTGATTTAGAACCACAATTGCTATTTTTCCAATCACTGTCATATGCAAGATAGATATTCTATAACTTATATACATAGTCATAAATAATTTATCATAAAAGAAGATAATCTTAATGAATATTTTTTTTAATTAGATGCAAAAAATAAATGATATCACATTTTTTACAATATTAAATCTATATCAAATTTGTAGTCGTTCCATAGATTTGACGATTGATTCTTTTTACATGTAACTGAAATTCTTTCAATGCTTTCAGTTAGTTATTTGAGATTTCTCATTCTGAGGTCATTATCTGCTCATGAGAACTAATTTAAATGGAACCAATTGTTTAAAGGGATTCTAAACCCTTTCATAATTACGCATGAGATGGGATTCAAATTCATGAACAATTAAACTGAAAACCTGAGCACTAAAAGTTTAGCCATTAGCTCGGGTTTAAGATTTCCGAATTTACATAAGTTTTTATAGAACATACCAATAATTGTGTAAAACTTTTTTCCCTTAAATAAAAGGAAAAAAAAAGCCACAATTATTGCTATGTTTATCTAAAATCTGTAAAATAATTAAATTTCAATATTGTTAATTTTCTTTCATAAATGAGTATAGAATGTGAGCAAATGAAGGTCTGAAATATCCGAAATTATCAGGAAATAGTTTAATCAACAAATAATTATGCTCAAAACAGAATTTATATTCGTTTTTCCTCAGAAAATTGGTTTCGAATTCCTTGAAAATATTTCGATTGAGAATTTTAAGCCACTTTTACCATTTCCCAGAAAACTATTAAAATGAATGATCACGTGTTATAGGACCTCCAAAGCAAAAATTTACTAGATGGTAGTATAGTTTAGTGTCCATTTTCCAATAATTTATGCAATATGATTCGACTCCTAAACAAGAAATAGTTCAGATTCTGTTTATTCAAGAGGAATGGCCTTGTGGTTTTATTTATTAAAATAAAATAAAATGCGTTAGATATTCTTTTACTTATGTATCACAACATAATTTTTTAAGAAATGATACCAAGAATTAAGGACTCTTTATCGATTGCGACAACAAACGAGCGAATACACAAATTATGCTCTACAATTTGCTGGATCGATTCTGTTTCACATGTGGATATTTGCAGTATGATTGGGAATCAATTTAATAATATTTAGGTACAAGTATAAATAAACTTCGTCAGCAATAAGTAACCATATATAGAGCAACAAATAACATAAACAGACAAATACATAAGCAGTTTTGACTGATTTTCATCGTTCTGAGCTATTTAACGGAGGTATATCGAATTATGCCTGAAATAATTATAATAAAAAGTGTCTCACATTAACATATTTTTTTAAAATTAGAACAAGTTTACACAAGAAATAAAATACGAGGAAAAATGTTTCTATGGATAAACATAACACTAATAACTTGCACCAAATTGATATATTTCAATTTAATGAAAATTACTATTTGTGAAACTTACTTTCAACGAACTGATTTCGTAATATATTTAAAAAAGTTTTAAATTATTTTAGAAATCTTTTAAAATTTATTATCATAATTCTCGCACTTCCTTTACTTTTAAATAAAGTTCCCCCAGTTAATGCTGTGTCTCAAGCCCATAAATTTAACAGGATTGCAAAGTACAATTCTAAGAACGAAAAGAAATCTTCCTTACACATTTACACTGTTGGCCACCGTAAATGCAATACTCTGAAGAAATCATGCAAATAACATGAAATTTACAACATGCATTACCGGAGGTGAGATATGCAAATGATTAGAATTTCAGCGCAAATGCATATCACGGGTGTCTGTGGTGACACTTCGAAGCGTGTCTGTGGTTCCACTTCACTATTTAGGGCTTAAAAATTTCGACGATTTCAAGTTCGGAAATTGTTTTTTTCCCTTTAAATGATTAATTATGCCTCGTAGAAAACAGCGATCATTTTTTGAACAAGTATCCGAGTTCGACAGCCCATTAATTTAACAAGAAGTTAACATTGGACGACTGAAGAACATTGGACAAGAAGAAGGGTATGACCTACCGAGATTGTGGATTATCTTTCAGGGAAATCGGCCGTCGTGTTGGATGAAATCAAACTGTCGTTCGGATATGTGATTGTTGGATGCAGGAGGGTAAGACGGATCGGTGTGTTCGATCGCATCCACCTCAGTGCATTACATCATGTGATGACAGTCAAATTGTGTGCATGGCAGCCACATCACGAACCATAGCACAGAACTTTCAGTCTGTAACGCATCACTCAGTTTCTGCGCTTACAGCAGAATAGTCTATCTGCAAGACGTCCATTGCTTCGCTTCTACTCTTGAGCAGAACCACTGAAGTCTCCGTCACCAATGATGTGATGAAAGAAAGATGTGGATGACAGAATGGAATGAAATTGTCTTTAATGACGAGTCACACTTCCGTCTGCAATATCACGATGGTCGTATTCTAGTCTGAAGGTACCGTGGAGAAAGGATGCTGAGCAGCTGCACTGGTCCTGCATTAGATATTATAGTACGGAGTGATATTGGATATCTCGCACTTGGATATCACTCCTCTAGTATGCCTTGCCGGTACTTTAAACAGCCAGCGCTACATCTCCGAGGTGTTGGAGCCAATTGTCCTTCATTAACTTCAGGGCTTGCCCACAGCTATCTTTCAACAGGATAATGCGTAACCATACGTGGCACTCATTGTCCAAGTGTTCTTCGTCAATCACCAGATGGAATTGCTTCTCTAGCCGGCTCACTCTCCGCATCTTTCACTGATAAAAAACATGTAGTCCATAGTTGCTCAACGATTGACCCAGATTAAATCCCCAGTTGCCACGCCAGATCAACTTTGGAAACGTGTGATAGCGGCTGTCTGCTGTACCCCAAGAACACATTTAAAGCCTCTTTGTATCAATGCCGAGGCATGCAGCAGCGGTGATCTCCAACAATGGCGGCTACTCTGGCTACTGATTTTGGCAGGAACCCCACTTCACAGAAGTCTATAAATTTAACCATTTGATACTTGGTCAACATGTTATCTACAAAATAAATTTTGTTTAGATACATCTTGTCTTTCTTGGTGTTGTAATTTGGGTGGCCAGCAGTGTAGTTCGAAAAAGATACCACCTAATTAAATTTGTAAAAAAAATTAAAAATTACAAAGCAAGAAAGTTGAGAAATTATTTATAGAATATTAATCTGAAAGAAATTTCTTTTTTTTCAACATCAAAGAATGTTCCTCTGTTTAGAATAAATGCTGTGCATTCACAAAATTGCCATCCTGATGGTTAGATGGTTAGAGTACCTGACTACGGATGGGGAGGACCTGGTTTCGAATCCCGGCTCGGACATGGATGTACTTTCTCTCTCTGTGTTTCTTGTCCTTTCCTCAGATGATGAATGTGGCCCGCCCTATAAACGGGTTTGTGGTGGTGTGGCTTGGGCGATGCTACTCGCATCTCCGTGACTTGGTTTACAGGTGCCCACCGGGTAACGATAAAATGAGTAGCAGTTTCTGGCCTTGTTGCGGCAAATGGGTTAATTACTCAAGTGTTCCCGCCATTAAAGAAAAAAAAAACATTCACAAAAATGTTATATAAATGAAACTTAAATATATATAGAGATATTTAATATAGATTTAAAATATTTACATGTAATCTAACTAATATACTAAAACCATTAAATTATATTATTTGCACAATTGCGAGGAGATTAAAAAATACAAATTTTTCAGAGATTAAGATAGGTTTAACTTTTAAACTTTTTCCTCAGTCATTTTTTTTATAAAATATTTAACATAGCTACATAGCTATTATTTAGAGTGTTTGGTATTCAAGCATATTTTTCTAGAAAACGTTTGCCTATATTTACTTTAGCTAGGAATGCTATATAAAAAAAATCTGCACTTACTTTCACTTTCGTTTTGAACTTCTGCAGTGCGCATAAAACAGGAACACTAGTAAAAATCTCCCAGGATGTTGTTCCATGATTTACAAGTGATTTCTCTTCTAGGTAGAAATTGGAATTTCCCGAAAGATGTTGCAATCACATTTGACGCCACAGGGGAAGTTAAAATACTTTTTCTATTTTTGAAAACACATTTGACATCCGAGTTATTTGTATAATGATAACTGACATTCAGCTGTCATTTATGAATACTTCAGGAGTTCACTGTAACTGTGACGTAAATATTTCATATCTATATAAGCAGCAAAAAAATTCGTCTGCTCATTAATTTCCCTAAAATTGATCCATAAAGGCATTTGTTTGAAGAATGAAGTTAATTAGTGTTATCATCACATGTTTGTCTGCGTCTGTTGCGTATGGTAAGCAAATTAATTATACTATAAGAGTAAATATAGTTTAGTTTTTCTTGTTATATAATTCAATTTCTTATTTCTTATAACTCAGTTATAAAAGATGGTTGCAAAACTTAAAAATAGTAAAAATATAATTTCTCATATTTTACATTATAGGAAAACTTTGACCAACTGTTTTTTTTTAATAAATTTATCATGAATGTATAAATTTGATTATATCTATAAAGATTCCAGAAAAAGTTTCTATATTTTTCGTAAAAAAATGCTAAATAAAATTGACAAATATATATATATATATATATATATATATATATATATATATTAATGTAAAAATGAGATTTAAGCCTAATTTAAAGTGATTGAAAATTCATTTTAAGGTATTATGGTAATATGATATCGAAACAAAAAATGTATTGTGTTTAATTAGCAGTAATAATACAGAATGAAATAATATTTGTTAAAAATGGAGGTATTAAAAGTAGCTGGAAATAAGAATATACATTTTTTTTATAAACAATTGATGATGGGATTATTAAAACCTATGAAGTTCTTATTTGTGAAAATATTAATACAATCTAATTGCTTGAGTGATTTTTGCTTACTTTTGTTGTTATTTGAATAATGTTTCATTGCATTATCCATTGTATTTGAAAATTACCATATAGCTTTATTAAGAATATAAGGTAATGATTAATATAGGTAATTAAAGAATTTCTGTAGTTTTTAAAATAATTTCATTAAACTTATCTAAACTCTCGGGTAAGACAGGCCATATGGCAGTGAAAGCCTACAGTGCCCATATTTGTTTTCATGACCAAAGGCATGAGAGTGCAAAATATTTATCTTGGTTAGATGGTCAGCCTAACAAGAAATTCCCTGTGTTTGGTTCCTAAAATGCTTAATACTCAATTTTAACAATCCAGTGAAAGCATGAAAGGCTATGTTGAATTTGCTTAACCTGAGGATAGAACCTGGGACCTGTATGGGGGGGGGGGGACTACTACGCCACCGGGCTTCAAAATAATCACACACACACACACATTAATAATTGTTTGAAAATTTAAAATAATTTAAGTGTGCAGTGTATATTAAGAATAACAAACTTATATCTTTTATTGATTTTTATATATTACGTTATATAAATATTTTTCCCCATTTATTTATTATCATATAGAAGAATTATTTTTTTAAAATTTTAAAATACTTTTTGCTACAAGTATTTAAAATTTAAAACTATATTTTCAGTCAATAAATTTAATTTATGAAATCATTAATATAATTTATCATTAACATAATAAATAAAGCTATTATGTAAACAGCTAAAATGTACAAAATAATACATAAGAATGTTATAGTTTCGAACTTTTATTCTTATGATAATCAGATTATCATGTGTATATATATTTTTTATTTTTATATTTTTATGACTAATTTTACTGATTTAGGATTCTTGACAAAATACAAACACTTAATGGCTCATTTTTAGATAAATTATTTTAATCCCCAAATTGCTGTGGTAAATTTTCGTATGTATAGGAAATTTTAAATAAATTATTATTTAAAATAGACTTTTAAAATATTACATAATATTTTCCTTCAATTGTATAAAAGTTAAATATTTTGCAATTTTAAATTTAAAATACTGTAATTTCCGGATGGTAATTCATTACAGCGAAAAATGTTTGCTGTTAAGAAATGAATTCCTGAAATATTTAAAACTTCACAGAACTCCGTGGCAGGGTAATACCATTTAAATTTTAAACGTATTGTCATTAGTATCACAACCTTAAAATATTATGTCCTTCCACATGTTATATTAATAAAAAATGGAATGAAATTGTAACTTAAAACTAAATTGTTAAAGAAAAATATTGAAAGTATATATTCACCATCAAGAATGTACTATTTTTCTTATTAAAAGAAGTTTAAGTGGATAATTCTCAATCAAATTTATAAAGAATATTACAACAAAATATCATAATACATGAAAAAAATTCTTAGATGTTAATTCAATTTGATTACAAAAATAATTTTTTAAAGCATGTGCTTTTAATAAAGCCTTCGAACTCTGATTCTTTAGTATCCGAATTAACGATTTAGAAAATCATCATCTACATTAGAATCAAAATAATCTAAGGCTCTTAGATATTCGTTTCTTAACTGTTCAATCTTTTTATTTCACAGTGTATAGATATATTATTGACATTATTTTCCTGATTTCTAAGCACTACCTATTTCCGCAGCTTGTCCTTTTTGGACCTTGCGCCACAAAACCCAACCAAAGCACAACCCATTTCACAAACCATAATCCGGTACTTTTAATTTTTAAAGTGGACGTCAGCTATGTACTAAAAAAAAAATGTAACCTTTAAACTCATAATTGAAGTGTGATTCCTTCCTTAAATTATCTTGATTTTTGTAATATAAAACATACACACATTTAATTTATTTACCTATTTATAGAAATTAATTTTTGAATATTTAACAAAATAATAATACGAAATGTTTCTTTGAAGTAAATACAAAAGAACAATATTTTAATCAAAAAACCCGCGAGTAATTTACTGTATTTTATAACGGTTTTTTCCTGCGTGGATTGGAAAGATTTGAGCATTGTTTATTTTTAAATGGGTAAAATTATGTAGTGCCATCTATTGGTAAATCAAATAACTACAAAATAATAATATCATTTTTATCATCTTTTGAAAACTTTCATTGACAACATGTTAAGATATACGATAACGAAGTGTTATGAATTACATTTCATATTTTAAACTTTAAACTCGTATTATATTTTGATTTTTTTTTTTTTTTTTTTTTTTTTTTACTACACAGGAAATAAGCTATGAAAAGAAGAGTTTGATAATGCAATTTTGTTTGTTAATTTTTTCGAAATATTTATAATTATCATTCTTTAAATCTAAAAAAAAATATTTATTGCAGAAAATGATAGCTCTCAATTTCATATTATTTTAAAAGTGATAGCTTAGTATATAATTGTTCTTTTTAAATTGTTTCATACGCAATTTTCATAAACATTTTTTCTTGAGGCAAAGTATTAAAAAAAAGAAAAACTTAAGATATTGACATCTAATATATTTCCCAGGATCCTTGTGCACAGACTTAACTGGAACATGGAGGAATCAGCTGAATTCGAATATGACCATTCAAAACATCGAAGGTAACAGCTTTACTGGAGTGTACCACACCGCTGTCGAAAGTACTACTGGAGCTGCAAGAATTACTTCAAAACTTTCTGGTGATTTTAAATTTTACTTTTCAACTCCAATTTATAGCAGCTTTTTTCTTATTTTTAATATTTTATTTGCATGTACTATTTACAGGCATGATACAAAATACCGACAATGGTAAACTAATCGGATTTAATGTTTTATGGAACAGAGGAGCTTCTTTGACTGCTTGGGTTGGTGAGTATATTTCATTTAACTATTTATTTGTAACTAGTTAAAAAGCTAATTGCCATTTTTGTATTTTCAGAAAAAAAAAAAATCTAACGCTGAATTAGTTTTGGGACATTAGTGACAATCTGTGAAATTGATATGCGATCATTGATATTAGATATTCTTAGCTGTTGATACTGAATGTTTTATGAATAGCTTTAATTTTGCTTTTTTTCTATTTTAATCAACTTAATTATTGAAATATTTGAAACTTGTAACTGACAATAAGGAAGTGGTTTAATTCCTTTATAACTCTTTCTCTTATATATTTCAGGCACATTTAAAAAGTAAGTTGTTTTTTCTCTTCGAGGTAATTTAAGAAAGTTCTCTGTCTTTTATTTGTTACAAACTGTAAAAATTTTTATTATTCAGTAGGTTACTTTAACATAAAAACTCTGCCTAAACTGTAATGGTACTATATTTAGTTTCAGTAAAATCCCTATCTTATTATAGCTTTGATTTTGCAATTATCGTCCAAATGAATGCTCTAATTCATTAATTAATTCCATTCCCCCCTCTCTCTCTCTCTCTCTAGGATTGTTTTCAAATATTGCTCGAAGAACATGTTGATACGAATGTTTAATGAGTTAAAGAAATCTTTCAATTTAAATTTCATCCCATAGACACATCTTTGACTTGATTGGTCAAGACTAAGTCTGTATGAGTCAACAATATTTTTTTTAAATAATTATAGAACTTGGTTATAAATAATATAACGCTGAGTAAGTAATCTGCGTTAGCTTTTAAAAAAATACCATGGTTTATGAAGTAAGTTGCATAATGATTATTAAAGTTAGATAAATTTATTTGCGATATTCGAACGTCCAAAGAAAATAATTACTTTTCTAAAAACTATTGTTAATTATTCATTTAAATTTGCTTAATTAGGTCAATGCATGGTATGTGATGGCCAAGAAAAGATTTACACAACTTGGGTTTTGCGGAGTTATTTACCAGCTAAGAGAAGATGGATGACAACCAGGATCAACCAGGATACTTTCTTTAGGGTGGACAGCTCTGACGAATCGAATCAGGTATAGTATATCATCATATCGCTTACCGCGTATCATAATCCTTAAGGTAATGTATCTTAAGGTTAACGGGTTTGGAATAATAGCCTATCACTAAGTGCATAGTATATTTGAACCATAGTCAAGTGACGTGGTCACACATGAGCTGCTACCCTCCTCTGTATATGCACGCCACGTCAGTGGAAGGACGTTGAAGGTCAAGATTGACGTGGACATGTCTCCGAACGATGGAGCATCCCAGTGAGAGAGAATGTGGTCACTATCACAAACACTGCCAGTGACGAATGATGCTTTATTGAAGATACTGAACTTTTGGAGTACATGCATAATAAAGGAATAATCTATTAATTAGACAACTTTGCAACAGCTTCCAATGCCATTAAATGTTTTATTGGAGACAAATCTGCATCTAAAGAGCTAAAAACCTTGCAAAGTTATAACTTTTTAAAGGGAATTTCAGCTGTGAGAAGGAAAATTCCGTTGTTAATAGAAAATGACTCTAAAAGCCATTATTGATTTATATAGACGAAAGGAATTGCACAAATGGATTTGCTTCTAAACTGAAATCAATTTCAATCTTTCAAATCTCTGAGTACCATAGATGAATAAGAAGACAAAATTATAACCTTGTTAGAACACCAACTATGACTCAATTAAAAACTGAGCAGATTAATTTTACTAATTCGTAATAGGAATAAGGAAAATACTAATCTGCTCATAATAGATTAATATTTTCCTTATCCCAATAAAATAAATTATTTTGTTCCTTCCAGAATCAAGGAAGAAAATAGTTTCTTTTTATTGTGAAAAAATGATATTTAATATTAATGATATTAATACAAGTTACTTTTTTATAGGAAGATTCATTATACATTTATGGTCCGATATTTGTTATCGCGTTGTGAGCTGTCTAATAGCCTAATGCTATCGTAAGGCTCTGTCAACATTCACCTTGTATTATAAGCTCTGGGAATTTTTTTCACATAAAACAGGTATTATTCATATATTGCAAGAGTGGAAATCTTGAGAATTTTCAAGCACCACCTCTACAGATGTGTATGCAGAAACGCAACACTCCTCTTCAGCTGTCCTGTTAAATAGCTCTATAGGTCGTAAGAAGTAAAAGTAGAGCATCAAACAAGCCAAAAAACCAAATTATTGTTTTAAAGTGGCTGCAATTAAATTATTCTAATATTAAAATGGTAATTTTGAATTCAAAATTAAATCATGCTTTTCAATAATTAACTCTTGATTTATGCTTATCGATGAATGTGATGATACGAGATTCACTTCTCCATTGTTTTAATCTGTCTTCAAAGAATGACAGAAAGGGATATTTACCTTAAAAAAACTTTAACTCCTTTCGACCTAAGAAATTTTTTCCGGATATTTTTTGGAATTTATATCAAAACGTTCTAAATGATTAGTTTTTCAGATCAAAAAGGAAGACATATTATGGCAAAATATAGTATACTTTTGTATAACTGAATCCTTATGATGTCTGTATTAGAAGACTAAATGTGAATCTTAAAAATTCTAGCATCTATAAAAGAATAGAAAAAAATCAATGATTTTCTTTAAAATAAGTAAGAAAGAGAATTATTCTAAAGAAATATATTTAAAACAATGATTTTGCTGGAAAATATATTCACTTTTTCTCACAACATATGTAGAATTGCTTATGTCCATTTTCGTTAATTTTTGTAGGTAATAAATACCCACAAAGTATATTATATATAAATTTTTTTTTTTTTCAAAATGGTCTTATTGTTTTGGATATTTACCCATTTTTTGGCAAGGCGATGGTTTTTAAATTATCAGATTATGTTAATATAAAAATTGTTTTTAATATTTTAATTAATCTTTAAAAGAATAATGATTAATTTAAATATTAAAAACAGCTTTAATGATTAATGACTGTAATTTGATTATTTCCTTATGAAGTAATTTAAATATTACTTATGCTGTATTTCTTTTTCAGATATTTTTAGACGCTCAGTTAGAGTAAAATTGTATCCTTGACTAATCATGAGTTATAAATGAAATGAATGCATAACTATATGTCCCATTGTAAAATTAAAATTTATTTTTAAACTAATGTTACATTTAAAGAATCACATTTGAAAAGTTTGCTTTTTTTAAATTTCATATATTTTACTTGTTTTTTCACAGGCACTTCCAAGTTCAGTGAGCGAAATCGCGCCATCAATTTCAGGTTAGTTTCATTGAAAAGTATGGTTTGTAAATTCTAATTTTTTTTTCTGAGACTATAAAGGACTGCATGAACTTCATTCATAGCTTTCACCAATGAATCTTAAAAATGTGAAACACATTTTATGAAGATAATATTATTTGTAATAATTAATTTATGTATATAATGCAAGAAATACTGATTTAATTACATTGGTATTACTAAAAATTAAATATATATTTCAAGAATTTTAAAATTCAATATACTTTATTTTTTACAATTCTTGAAATAAATATATAATTTTTTTCATACTTAATTTTAATAAATATTTAATTTTTAACATGAAAAATTAATTACTTACAAAGCAAATCTCCTTAAAAACTGACTAGAGCACAATGTTTGTTATCAATTGATAATATATGAAATTAAAAGTGGTAAAAGCATTTGATTTAATGTTGAGTCAAATTTTCAGTGGATTTGGCAAGGAGAGTTTCGATTTGAAGCTCTCTAACTTTTCTATTTGAGATATTGTGATTTATGGTACCACGGCATCTAGATGATGTGGTCAATTCCCGTTTGAAATGTTTTAAAGTATTAAATGATTTTTTCTTCAAATGTCTTGAGAAACTATGAAGAAAAATTCATAGACAAAAATAATATGTGTTATTAAATGTATTCTCTCCTTCTCTCTGTGTGGCATTTGTGGGGTAACTTAATTTTATCAGAACAGAAGTGCTTTTTCTTTGCAATTAGTTTGTTTTATAAATGAATGAATGTACGAGCCTTTTATGAGCATATTATAAAATATTAATTCAAATTTTTTAAAAAAAATTCATATTCCATGCTTTAAATGTCACATTCATGATTCATAGAAGACAATAAATTTAACTTTATTTCCAGTTTAAATAGATATTTCATATTTTTGTTATTGCAAAAAAAAAAAAAAAAAAAAAAAAAAAAAAAAAAAAACCCCGCTGTGTAACGCTGTATTTTAATATTATATATAAAATAATTATTCATTTTTCCCCATAACTGTTGAATATTTATGTTTCCAACTTGAAAAGAGTAATTATTGTAAGCATGAGATGCAATTAAGAGGTGAAATCCAAATATTCCTCATCCAAAATTCCGTGTATTTTTGTTCTTTCACATTTCTTATCAGATAGGAAAATATAATATAAGGATTTCAGTTAAAAATAAATATAAAACTTATTTCTTAAGTGTAACAAAACTAAGACAAAATCTATTGTTAACGTGTGAATTTGTATACAATTATCTCCATTTTGTTACCAAAACAGAAAATAGTTTGATTTATTTCAGGATTTCTAAAAATTGTAACTATCAAACATAAATTCAAATGGGAACTACTTTGATATACCCCCCAAATCGGAAATTTGGTGACTTTTTTCTCGCCAAGCAAAATACCTGTTTTTGGCGACTTTTTTTCTTGCCAAGATGGATTCTCGCTAAATACATATAATTAATAACAAAAAAACTTAAAAAAAAAAAAATGGTAAAAAATACAAGAAAATACTAAATTTGACAACAGCAAAAACTTAAAAGCTGAAAAAACCTAAATTGGCAACACCAAAATAAGAAACAGCAACCCTAAAAAGTCCGTAGGGAGTGCCAGATTTGGCGCTCAATTTTGGAGGGTATATAAGTTGTTCCTTCAAATGAATTCGAAATGGAAATATTATGAAAGATTTTTAATCAATACTTTGAGATAATTTTAAATTAATATATTCAACAACTGATCATTGTAAGTGAATAGATTTATTTAAAAGAATTCGACATATCACGACATATTTTCTGGATTGAAGGATAAGAATTATATCTCTGACATAGAACACAGGCAACCATTTTGTTATTCTGATCGCCATATTTAATGGAACTAATAAAATATTAAACATCAAATTTATCCTCCATGTTTTGAAAATAACATTTTAGTCTAGATTAAGCATTCAATTGAAATTCTAGTACAGGTCATTTATGCAAATTGTAAATTGAAGCGATTCTCAAAAATAAAAAAATGCTATTTAATAGTTTTTTTATAAATATATTTATATGAGATATTCTTCTCGATAATTTGTTTTACTACAATTCTTCTTTATGAGCTTAGCATATAAGCAAGAATAGAAATTATCACTAGTTTTTGTCTTCGGATTGTTATGAGTTCAAACCCCTGAAATGGTTATGATCGTATTTTAGTGTGATAGTCTCTCACACTCATAGTGATATTGCTCAAAATTTTTAAATTACGTAATAATAGTTAGCTATGATAAAGTTATTTTAGTAATGTTAGTTTTTTAGCTGCGATAACTAATTGAATAATTACCACATTTTAAACTTGTTTCTGAACAATTTTATCTTTATTTTTACAAATATTGATATTTGTCGGCATATACTCTTTTATTGACTTCATCCTGATAATTAAATACTGTATCGAGAGGACAATAGTACCTTATCTGGTAATGACACCTCGCTTATAATAAAAAAACATTCAATTGATCTTCAACTATGAAATACTGTTTTTTTGAGGCAATTAAAACTTGATTGTGGATGTATTTTATGTGTTCAAAGATTTCTTTTTTGAAATTCTAACTTAATTAAGTGATTAATTACGTAATACAGACAGAATTTTAACATAAGAAAATGTTGAAAGAAATGTTAACAAATATTGTGATCCAGTCAGCATTTAAACATTTATTGAAAATTAAAAAAAAAAAAAAAAAGAAAAGTTTTTTTCATACTTTCTCCATGGAAGAATTCTAAGTTTGTCAGGCCTTATATAAGTGATTCATGAAAAATTAGAGAATCATTCATGTGAATAAGAAATAAAAATTATTCATGAAAAAGAATAAACACCTGCTCTGTATCTCATTTAAGCGAAACTTTATTAGAGATAACAGGTGTTGGTAAATGGTGTTTTTCTCTATTGACCTTGATGAAACGATGGTGTTCCCTTCGGTTGCAAATCAAGCTGCAGAAGTTGTTTCGATATAATTGTTGTAATTATAACAATGTATGTTATTCCAATGCCGTGTCACATATAAATTAAACTCAAATGTGTTGAAAAATCTCCCTATTTACAGATACTTTTATTTATAGATCACTCTGTTTTTCTTTCAAAGTGTCAGACAGAATTCTCGATTTCCATCCCTTTTATGACTATCTGAAATCGCGTTATTTTCCATACGATTTCAGTGACAACAATATAAAATAATTGGCTTTTTACAGATTTGATATTATCTTAAAGAAAATTTTATTTCACAATTCAAAGCACAATAGATATGAAAAGAATTGAACATTTATACGGTAATGAAGTGACAGAAAGCTTATTTGATCAACATCAAAATAAAATGCTTAAACGTCAAATGACGCTGGAAACTCAATATGTATAAAAAAATACCTATAATGCACTAATACTTTTAATTCACTTGCTTATTTCTTAAAAATGCTTTTATGTAATCACATTTTTATTAAAAATTTAATTTTATTTTTAGATTAGTTTTTTGCAGTCATGACAAATATGAGTTCCTTAAAAATAATTATTCTGATTCCTATTTATCGTAATAAAATATATTAATTTTGTAAATTTCATTTAGCTTCAGCTGGAAAGTTTTCTTTTGCTGTAACTAAATATTAATATTAGTTTGGGGAAAAAGTTATCCATTATTTTTTCGGTAGACGTCTGTAGTGATCGCTATCTCGTGAGGTATCTATCAAACAATTTCAAATTTATGCTCATTGGAAAGGTGACATTTGACACTAAAATAATCTCTTGCGGTTTTTTGTTTGATTAATTCAGTTACGAGTACAAGGTTTTAAAAATAGAAGACAACAAACAGAAAATTCGATACATTTTAGTTTTTCTTTTATAATGGCGAAAATGCTAACCAGGTGGCTAAAATTGTGAAAGGTGTTTATCGTCTTATATATGACTGTAACAACCAGTTACGCACAATTTTGGTTTCCTCGATTCCGTTTGGGTATTTGGATGCTAAAGATGCACCTCGCATGGATACAACAACGTCGAGAATGTCTATAAAATATCAAAAATTATCGAACTTGACAGCATGTCAGCAGTCGTAGCTTCGCACAAGACCTAAAAATCTACATGAAAACTGTTTTAAACCTTTTTACAAAGCGAATCTGAAAGAAGTTACGAAAAGTTCACGTAAAAATAATGGATTTCTTTTTTCCCAACCTAATATTTATTAAACATAAATGGTTAAAAGAAAGTAATTCTTAATTTATCGCAGGTATTCGTGGGAAATGGGTTGCACCATCCAGAGATTCATTTGAAGTGAAAGATATCAAAGAACAAGGTGCTTTCACTGGTATGAAATACGTTAGACACATTCGTTCTTACTTTTAAACTTATTCTGTTTTCAGTATTCTAAGCTTCTTAATTTTGCAGGGATACATCAGGCTGATGGGGAAAATGGAGGCTTCGCTGTTGGTAGATATGATGGTAATCAAACTTATGCTGCTGTTGGTTTCGTTGCTGCCCAACCCACTAAAGTGAGAGGATACACTGGTAAGTGCTCTAAATCCTGCTTTAATCTTATGCTCAAACTCATTTCATTTAACTAAAGACATTATCTATTTGGAAAAGTAACCTTTATTTCAAAATTTCAAACGCGAGCTTGACACTAAATGAATTGGGTGGTGAAAATGTGTTTTAGGTCCCTTACTTGGCGCGTTTTCAAAATCACTGATACCATGGCGAAAATTCTATCGTTATTTCAAAGTGAAATTAAATTAGTGACCAATGAAAAAGCTAAAACAAATAAGTAATTAATGAGCATGCGCGATAAAGCGCTTCAAATTCGTGAGTTGGCGAAGTAGGGGATCTAAAGCGCAATTTGACCAATTGGGTTATTTATAATTATTTTTAAATCGAATTCCCTTTAATAGAGAGACATTCTAGTAAAAGAAAGTTCAATTTCTGAAATTTAATCACAAAATGAAGTCACTGAGAAAGAATGGTATGTTCCTGCAGGGGATTTAGAAATGATTTTGGTTAATTTTATTGAGATAAATGTTATATTATCTTATGATGATCCTTTTAGGAATGATAACACTACATTTACTAACTCTGAAATTTCTTATAGCATATACTGAGCTTATAACTGAGTGGGAATCGTTGTACTCTTCAGTTCAACGGTACATACGTTCGAATCCCTAATAACTCAGTCTGTTGGAGTTCACTTTAAACTGTAACGCAACTCAATTAACACTCATAAGCGAAAATTGACTATAGAGCATAAAGTTATACCGATCATAATCCCTAATTGATGACATCATCTTTATATGTATAATATTGCATTAGAGTTACTCTTGGTACAACAAAATTTTCAATTTAAACGAAATGTTTAAATGACAAAATCTTGGAGATATTTTTACTAACAGTACCTGTCAGAAATTACAATCAATAATTTATATTGAATTAGTTTTTGTGATTTGATAAAATTATTACTAGTACTTGTATAATAAATAATATCAAATTTAAATAAACTTTCGTGGAGTATTTAGCAACAAATGTAAACGATGTATTTTCCATTAAGCTAATGATGTAAATAATAGCTAATGATGTAAATAAGATAAGGAAATTTTTGAATTTTTTTGGCTACAATCTCAAAATCTCTTTTTCTTTATTTGGTAATTTTAGAATTAAAGTAAAAGATAATAGATAAATTTTTCTATGCATTTTTAGTTATTATTTCTTGTGATTGTTAATGCGGTTCCTAACATGATCTAGAGAAAAAATTTCATAATAAGTTGTTGCTGTTTAATAAAAACCCATAGTCCAAGTTTCCGAGAGGATTATTACATTACAATTGGATTATTATCCTCTTATATTTTCGCTCTTTATTCTAAATCTAAAATAAATTATTGGTGATGCTACCATTTTATTGAGTGAATGCTCAATAATAAGACATAATTTGTTTTATTATTGAGCATTTCGCTTGGTGATTTGAGTTGGTAATTTAGTTCGTATTTATAGTCAAATGCACAAGATTAGATTTAGTATTATCCGCAGTTTTAAATTTGATTTCATATATTTCCAAATCAGCGTGCCTTTTCCACAAATAGAACTATTCCAACTTGAAATTAGTTTAATTATGATTTTTAAAATGAGTATACTATTTTCTTTCTATATGCTTTCTATATAATGAATTTATTTTATGAAATGGTTAAATTTTAGGTCACATTGATAACCCTGAAGCACCTGGAAAAATTTTGGAAACATCTTGGCTGGAGCATACATTTCACCAAGACTGTGCAGTCCCAAGAAAATTTGTCCGTTTTGGAATCGAT
>JAPDSC010055954.1:16599-27719 GCA_026290005.1 Latrodectus geometricus | reverse complement strand
TTTTTTTATGGTGTAATTGTATACGTTTCAGCTTGAATCATCTCACATGGTGCACAATTTAATATATCTATGAAACGTGTTTATTTAAAGAATACCTAGCTTGAATTTTAAAAAGAAGCAGAAATTTTTGGATGATTCAATTTTTCGAAGTTTTTATTGAAACTATTTGCTCTTATGTAAAGAAATACTGTAATATTTCATATTGAGCGACGGTTATTGCATATCCTTTTGCTTCAACGCATTTTATGGATGTAAAATCGATAAAATTCTATAAAGTGGTGGACTCAGGATTCTATACTGATAATTATGAAGGAACTCTGCCTTTGAAGAATAGTTCCGTGTCTCGATTATTTTTTTCGTATGTGTTGTTCCTGAAGTTGTTCTATTAGATAATGGTCAACTGACTGACTCGTCCAAACCAAAATTTTAATTTTCCACTATTTTGGAGAGATTGTTAATGTTGTTTTCCTGGTAAATGATTCACCGACAGACTATCATTTAACGAGCATGAATTAGCATGTGGTTAAAAAAAAATTTTTTTATAAGCTTTTTGATTTATAACTCCATCCATGTACTTGAGGTACGACAAATCATCACGGTTCTAGAGTCTAGCTCAGTAATAGTCTAGACTCTAGACTATTACTGATCTGTTTCCCTGGCTTATTTTTCTTTGTTAGCACTAGTAACCCAGTCTGATGCCTTTTAGACGACGAATATAACACAGACAATCATTTTCAAATAAGTTTAAATTTGAATTCATAACTACAAAATAATCTTTTTCAATATTTGGTTGCCCACTTTTCTTGCTATTTTGCAAATTTCAATCAGATTTTTTTTTTTTTATTCAATTTAATTTTTTTTGTTGGAACCTTCCACAGTTCAGCGTTATCATGATGACATCTTATGCCTCCCTTACTTACTGTTAATACTTTTAGTTCATGGTGTCTTTAATCACTATGATCCCAAAGTTCCCTTCGAAACGGTATTACTTTACAGCTATGTAAATTAAAGTATTGGTCTGAGTTTCACAAAATTTACATTATTAATAAATTTTATTCTTAAAAAAAATTTAGAATAGGAAAGCATATAGTCTCTAAATTTTTGCTAATTATTATATAATAATATCAAAAATAAAAAAAAATTGTTGATTTAATCGATTATCTTGAGAATACCTGTCAGAATTTTGTGAAATTCGATTTGAATATAGACTAATGCATTATAAGGAATTATTAACCATCAAACAATTATAATTTACCAGCATAATTTTGAGTAATACTCATCGGAACTGGAAACTATGAAAGAAAGATTACAGAATCTAACAAATATTGGCTAGGTATTAAGTTAATGTATTCCAAACAATCAATTTTTATTTTATATTTTCACATGACATTTCTAAGTTTAAACTAGGTACATGAGACAAATTTTCAATAAAAATTACCGAGTTTGTTGAAATATAAATGGAGAATTAGATTTACCCAGACATCAGAAGTTTTGCTTAGCAAAACAAAGTTACAAATAATAGATTAAGGTATTAAGATTCAATAAATATTGTCCAGATAATAAAGTATTGCTTTGCATAAGGTCACTTTTCTTTTGAATTTCAGTAAAAAGTACTAGGTTCGGAGAACTATAAATCGAGAACTATACAACTCTACTTTTACACCAGAAAAAATTACAGATAATCAATTAAAACAAAAAATAGCACAAAATGCAGGTTAGGTATTCATTTATTTAATTCAAACAGTCACCTTTTATTTCATATTTTCACACGAAAAACTTCTAACTCCAATCTAGAAAACGAGATCAATTTTGTCTAAAAAATACTAAGTTCGCAGGACTATAGCTGGAAAACTAATCTCTTCCAAGACATCGGATTTTTTTGCTTAACAGAAGAAAACTACAGAGATTCGATTGAGACAAAAAGACCCAGTAAATACTGACCTGGTATAAAGTTATAACAGTCCAAAATTTTACTTTTTATTTTATATTTTAAGAAATAAAATTCAAAGTCCAAACTATCTACACGAGATAAATTTTCAGCAAAGTTTGGAGGAATATAAGTAAAGAACTAAACTTTTCCAAAACACCAGATATCTTTCATTAGCATATTATCGAGACTTCATTAAAATAAAAAGATGCCACAAGTATAATCTAGGCATTAAAAAAAGAAAAATTCCAAAGTTTTTCGAACTATTTCATCGAATATTTTCACTCGAAAAATTCTGTGTCCAAACTGCACAAAAGAAAATTTTTCAGTAAAAGTTGCAGAGTTTTTTAGTGTATAAGTGGAGAACTAAGATTTTTTCAGACATCGAAGTTTTTTTTTTCTTAACATGAAGAAATTATAAAGTTTAGATATTATATATTAATATCGAAATTATAGTAAAGAAATATTAAAATTTTATAGTATCCAATTTAAATTACATTCATATTTTCCTTTAATAGATTAATTACTACTTTTTAAATTAAACACATTTAATTTAAAAAGAATATTCAAGCTATCACACTAGAATTAAAATATGCAATTTAGTTGTTAAACATTGGAATGTACATTATAAATTGTTTAACTTTTAAAATAAACTTTGCTATACAACTGAATAAATTTTAATAAAGTGTATTAAATTTGTGTGTGCAATAATCGAATCTTAATCATTAAACTAAATGGTTAGTCAATTTAACTATTCGTTTAAAATTTTTAATTTTTAAAAAAATATGATGAGAAATGATTATTTTAACTCAATTTTTTTGGTAAAATGCTTAAAATAATAACTTGTAACCCTGATGATGGAAATTCTTCAAAAATAGAAATTTGTTCTTAAAGTAACTTTATAAGTAAATTTTTACTAAATCAAATTATGATAAAAAAAATCAATTTACCAGCAATAATATGCATAATATTTTGAAAAATCATTTCACAATATTATACATATGCAAATATGTATAATATTTTGAAATGGTTTGATAAGAATGTCTTGTAAAATATTATTGTATTTTGATACACATAGAAAAGTTTGAATATTAACTTAATCCGTACTTGAAGATATGAAAATTTCTAACCATTAAAAAAATGTCGATTTTTTAAAAATGAGATTTAAGCTACAGAAATTATAAAGTTAGATACTGTATAATTATATTACTGAAGTCCTTATCCGTAATATATATATATATATATATATATATATATATATATATATATATGTAGTCGAAAAAGCAGTAGAGCTCAATTGGGAATAAAGCGGATTACCTGCAATAGAGTATTTGGTTTGCACTTGCAGTCCCAGCGTTAAAGTTTTGAAAAATTTCAGAATAAAATAATTAGGAAATTTTCACAACATTATTGTTCGTAGAATGAGAATATGTAAAATTTAATGCTTCTTACAAAGTTTGACAAAATGATGTAGAAATATATTATAATACACTTATAAATGAATATACTTAATATGTGATTATTTGTGTAATATATAATATTTAACTGCGAATGCGTGAGTGATAGAACAGCATTATTTTTTTTTAATTGTCTTTAGCTCACTAGTTATTTTCGCAGTCAAACTTTCACTGAAAAATATGAGATTAATCAAATATATTTCTTGAAAGCACAAAAATAAAATATTTAAATATAATAAATTGAAACTAAGTATGTACAAATACTTTTGATCAGGCTAAATAAATTATCTTTTTATTTATTTATTAAGTTATTCCCAATTTATTTTATTTTTATTATAAATGAAGATTATTCATGTGGATATTTTAATTAAATATGTATATAGTCCTCCTTAAGACCTGTAGACTGCTTCACATCGAGGGTGTGTCACTGGGAAGAATGGGCGAAGTACGTCGGGAGTCTAACTCCTGGTAGAGTCACCCTATAACCTAGATGTTAAGGCCATTACATTGTGCCAAGTTAAGGTCTACAAGCATTGGAATTGAGTCAGACTTCTACCTTTGGTGTTCCAGTCTTAGGACACAGAAGCTGCACATCTCCGTCTATGAATAAGTGTATGACTCGCCCCTCCAGTTCATCACTGGGTCGTCCAGGGGATTCTCTGGCTCTTGTCGGCAGCACTTACTCGCTTTTTCAGTGGACACCTTAAAACTATGAAGTCCTCTGAGAGACTTAAGCCATTTGAAGATTGCACCAAGTGTTTTACGAAGAAGGTTTCTCCTGAAAATATTCTTGCTTGTCTGGGCTTCTCCAGGCAGAACCATACTGACAATCCACTTTTAGTTTTGGATTTCTTCAGGGTGCAGTTTTATGGCCCATTTCATGAACTTTTGATCCCGAGACTTTTTACTCCTAAGGCACATTAAGATTTAATAATATTTTATAAAATTTTATTAAATCTCCATGTGCCTTAACATTTGCAATAATTTGCTTTTTTACATCCATTTTAATCCATTTTTAACTGTTCATATTATTCAAATTAGTTTTAGTGTGAAAACAGTAACAGTAGAGTGATAAATAAATGTTCATATTTATTTATTTATAATATTTTATTTGCTATTTTTTATTATTACTATTAAGTGGCTTATATGAAAAAAAAATTCTTATTATATTAATTTTCATTATCTTCTATGACTCATAATTCTCTAATTACAATTGTATTTTTGAAGAATCAAGTTAATTTACATTAAGTTGCTAAATTATTAGACTTATTTTAGATGATTCATAACATTAAAAACGAAAAATTCTACACATTAAAGAGAATGATTCTGTGTGTCCTAAGCTAACAGAATCAGAAATCAATAATTACATTTTAAATTAATTCGTAAAAGTTTCAGCCTTTTTTAGTGAAACATGTCAATGTATTTTTAATTTCATAAATAATATACTACTCATAAAGAAACATATTCTTTAATTAAAAACAAATAACATTAATGAATGCATTACTAATTATTAAAATAATTCATACTATAGCATGAAACACGAAAGGCATCTTTATAATGGTAAAGCTGTGCCAGCGATTCCTTATATACACGAAATTACTAAATTGAAATAAACTATTAGTTATAATTTAGTTAAATAATTTATATCGCTATCAAATTAAAACATTTTTTGTCATTTATAACTTTAAAATAAGTTCTATGGATTTTTATCAAATAAAATTTTTGTTATATTTCCCCAAATGAAATTGCTTAATGTTAAAATATAAAGAGTCTTAAAAATTCAGGAATGCATTCTAAAATATAACGACACAAAATAACATGTTCAATTACAAATTGAAATAATAAAATCAACACAGTAATCATATTTTCTTTTAAAACGTTATAAGTAAGTACATTAACATTTTTATAGTTGTGTTTATTCAGTGTAACAACAATATGAGTAAAGATATGATTAAACTTTTATTATAACATAAAAGCGTGAGATAAAAATACTAACTTATAGCGAGACGAACACACAGTTAAGTATATTGCGTGGAATTACATCGAAAATGTATTTACAAAGGGTTTTTACACATTAAATATATATTGTGTTTCTTTACAGACGTATGCTATCTGAAAGCACTTATCCTTATTTATTTCTTCCTGTAAACTTCAAACGGATTATCGTATGGTGTAGCCAGTCTGAAATCTTCTCTGTAGTAAGACTCTTGTAGCACCTCCACCACATCTTCGGGGTCATTCGTGATGAAACCATCCACCCCGTAGTTAAGCGACAACCTCATCCTTATCTTGAGATCGATGGTCCAGTGGTAAACTTTGCTCAGGTAGTCGTTGCTTCGGGAATCTCTGATAGCCACGGCTCGCCTGAGTCTTCCATCAGGGTAGAATCCGCTGATGCAGTTGGATTTGCCATCTCCTTGCCAGACATTTACCTTATCCGACATGTCCGTGAAAAGCCGGCGAATGGAGAAGAGATCATCTTGACCACCGTCGAATCCGACGTCTTTCAGTCGATATTCTTGGCCTCGTTCTTTGAATTCTTCGACGAAACCAAATATGACGTCTTTATTGGCTATCGATTCAATGTAAACAATGACTTTAACCTGAAATACGAGGGAAAATAATGAATTTATTGAGAATTTTATATATTAAAGAAGTTTGTTTTATGTATTTTAGTTAAGCTCTTATCATATTATATACAAACTATATTTAATAAAAGCAATATAATTTCTGGTATTGAAAAGTGAATAATTTCTTAATTATAATATAATCATTTGAGTTTCAAGCAATATTTTTGTTAAGATGACAATAGCTGGTAAAAATAGTAAAGTATATGACACATTGAGAGAATAAAAAATTAATTTCTTTATATATATATATATATATATATATATATTTTAATTCGTAATCTGCTTAGTGTGACTTGAGTGGAAAATAAAATATTTAATTTATTTAAAATGTAAATAAAAGAATGCTTTTTTCACATAAATGCAAATTTATGTAAAAAAAGCATTCTTTTTTAACATAAATTTGCTGACTAAGGTTCCTTAAAACTATAAACTAGTGTTCAAATTTGACAACCATAATAGAACTTTTGAAAATAGATACTATTTGACATTAAAATAAATAAAATAAAAAATGTACATAGAAACATAAATTCAGAGAAGAATTCATATGCTTGCTTATTAAATTACGGCTGCCTTATCATTGTTAAAAAATTCGAAAAAGTTTTTATAATTATAATAGTGTGTGATATGCTATATGTTAAATTAAGTATTTAACAAATAGCATTCCTACATACTATGTATACTTTGATATATTATAACTAATAAACGTAATGGTCGTAAATCAGAATTCTTTATTTATAATATTTTATATAAATACACAATAATTTAATAATATTTTTCTTTTTGATCAATTTTTGTCTCTTCCAACTTAAATTTTTGTTTAGACTAATAATTATATGCAGCTTTTTCACAGATCAAATAGTTTTTATGTTGTTGGTAGATTGAACTTCAATCTGTATTGCTGGAGTAAAAGAAAAATCTAAATTGTTAATTCTTTACAATGCCACCAAATTTTCTTAATTTTTAAAAAATGCAGTCTTTTTAAACATCATGTTTGAATTTAAAATTTACCAGCTTTATTTAGAAGTGAAAATGGATACTGCTAAATTATGTTTTAGGGCATTAAATGTTTGCTTACTAGCATTAAAAATATAGAACATGGAGAATTAATTACAGTGTTATTTACTGTTCCATTGCAATATTAAAAAAGAACCGAAATAATTTAGGAGTCAAAAAGATGTAATTTAATAAAAATATTCAAATATGTACATATAGGTGTAAAATACATTATTTAAATTTTCATGGAGTCTAACACTAGATTGAATTGCTAAAAGGATCATCTTACTTCTTGTTCCCTGGAACCATCACTCCACAAATAATCAAGAATGTGCCTTGCAATTTCACGACCTGACTTCCTCTTGTTGTTGGAAGAACTCATTTTCAAATCTAACATTTGAAGCACCATCCTTTCAAAGTAACTGTCCGGCTCATCTGGATCGGTGATCTTGCGCACATGACTCAGATAATCAGACAATTTCACGCTTTTGGTGCAAGTTCTGAAGCAATCACATGGAAAACCATGGTACACTTCTTTCACTGAACCGTCCGGATGGAACTGAATGTCTGATTCTAAAGCATTCGCTCCACGATCCAAATAGTGTTTTACTTGCCTGATTTCATTTACCATATGGCCTATGATATAAAATGGTCTTTTATCTGCAAATGCACCGTATGCAAATAAAAGAAGCAGAATGATAGAACTTGGATTATGAACATGAGTTGACATAATTGTATGATAAAATGAAAATGACGTAAAATTCTTATTATTGAATGACTTAGAAAAAGGAACTGTAAGTATTTTAAATTATTGACTTGAATGCGATCACATTGTTTTCTTGATTTAAGCACATTCAAAGAGTATATTTATGAAAATTTTCATTTGCAGATAAATTATTGAGCCGGACATTATCTTGGTATTTTTCAAGTAGAAAGATAGAAAATTAGAGTTCCCATGCTACACAAAAATTGTCACTCAACCAATTTTCAGACAGAAATTTTCTTATTTGCAGCTCCAATAATCTGGAAAATGAATAATAATTGTAATTAATTTATAATAAATATAAACAATAATGAATAATAATTATATTTAATGTTTTATGTTGAAATGCATTTTTTCGTGTTAGTTACGGAATTCACATTCATAACATGTATACAAAAGTAGAAGAAAATTCTTAGTATACAATTATTATTGTAATTTATATAATAAAACCAAAATATTACTATATGCGTATACATTTCAAACATCAAAAATATTAAAATATTATTTTTTAATACTTCTGTGGCTTACTCTCATAATTTTAGTATTAATTATATATTAAAGTGTTTTATTTATAAAGCAATTACTTATAATTAACATTTACATAAAGGAGCTAAATGAAATTGAATAGTTTGTGGATACATAATGTAAAATTTCTTCTCAAGTGCTATAAAAAAAAGAAATAAAAAATTGTCTGAAAATATAAAAACCTTATTTATATTACTAATGAACCTTCTAATCATTAAATTAGATTATTGTGAATGAAAAAATCAAGGGAATAAATCAATTCTTGAATGGAATTAAATCTCATATTTTTACATCTTCTTCTATCTTCTAGATTTAATTTTTGCAGTCTTCTAGATTTAATTCCTTGAAACATGCTAATAGATGCTTCTCTATACAGAGTGTCAAAGTTCAGTCGTGTTGTTTATCTATTAAAACTGATAGATGTTTTTTTAATAAACTCATTTTTAAAATTCAGAACAGTAATGTGCAAAAGACAGTGTGCCTCATTGACTGTTAACGCCTCTTAAGTCCCCATTAACCTTCTTCTGATGGCTACAACTCAGAATTTTAAAAAATCAACATAAATTATAAAAGCATATTTATCAATCTTTTAGGTTTGCGATGCTCATTATCCGGCATTTTTTATATTAATTCTATATACAAAAAAAATTATTTTATTTTAACCGTTAAAGGTTTTTCATATTCCTACAATTATTTTTCTATTAAAACTTTAATAGTTTTTAATCAAAAAGTGATAGATATTTTCAAAAAAGTGAGTATAAAATTTATTTTCTAAAATGCAAATACTCTAACTTTTTTCTTCTTTCCTATAACCCATCAATGATATATTTTATATCTATGTAGAATATATTACATCTAAGCAGAATTAGGAATTATTCTGCAATGAATAACAATAGATATTGCCAATCTATATCTGCATATTATCTGTCATTATGATTCATATTATATGAAAATTCAATTTGATTATGACAAATTTACCTTCTAGAGATGCAAAATTGATGAAAATCTTAAAAAATTCAAGAATTTTTTGAAGACCTTAGTACTTTTTAGTACTGAAGGTAACTCAAATTAAGTCTGAAATAAGTGTACTATGTATTTGTAGAAGCATATTTTTTAAATTATTTTAAATATCAATGAAATACACGATAGACAGTTGCCATTTAGATTTTATGGAACAATTTAGGGAGTTTTTTCTTTTTGAATGAAATAAATATTTTGATTAATTAATTTAAAAACATTAGAAATTTTGGGGGTCTCTTTATTAAACAAGGTAATAATGTATAATCTGGAAACTCACTGTTTTTAAGTTTTCATAATAAGGTTTTAGTTTGTCTAAGTTTTGGTGCTTGAGGAAAAATAACAGATTTTTAAAATTACCGTTTTTAATGTAAATCTTTTGACATTTTCCATTTAATTGCATTTTAAATTTAAATTTCTAATCAATTTTATTTTAATAAATGAAAATTTCATTTTAATATACAGATAAAAGTAATGCTTACAATTGCGATTATATGAAACATTAATCTTGCATTGTTCTTAAAAGTAACATCTAAAAATAAGCTAAAAATTGGTTTTGAATAATAGATTACGTGATTATTAATGTATCTTAAAAGGAAACCATAAATGCCAAAGAGTTTATTATTATCCGTCTAGGGCACGTGTTTTCATTTTCTTTCAATGTCCTCAGGGAAACCATTCTTTTTCAAAAACACAATAAGATCTATTCAGTCACTATTCCTGGAAGAACCATTAAAGAAATAAACAGTGTGACTCTGCTCGTATTTCTTCTCTCTTTCCCTTGTTATTTAACGTCCAGTTTGTGAACAAGTTATAAAGAAATTAAAAATATTTTTTTTTGTTTTGTTTTTCTCATAGAGGAAAGAATATTTGCAAATAAACTGTTTGAGTTCTTTTTTTTTTTTTTGTAAAATCCTTTCAACATATGTAATTTAGTCAATATTTTGTAGATTTTTTATAAATAAAAAATTATTACCGTCAGTGTTTCTAAAAACTTCTGCTGATGATTTTTTAATGATATGCTACATGTTCTTAATAGTGAAAAGGTTTACTTAAATGCAGGAATCTCCATTAAGAAAACTGTAAGAAACTTTAAAAAAGTGCTTAAGACGTCAAAAAGAAATTTTAATTACATAAATTATTCATTGCATTTAGAACTATTAATGATTGATTATTGGTTATGTGATGTATATTTTTGTTTATATGTTTTGAACAGGTTATTTGGTGACTTAATTTGCTTACATATGTTGAAATGAAACTTTAGCTAGAAATCCCAACTGAAGAAATTTAATCAACTTGACGAAATTTATAAGTTTTAATAGATACAATATAAAAAACTAATATTTCCTCTATTAAAGTTTGAAAATTACTTCCTAAATATTCGTTTCCTGTTAATTTCGTCTCAGGCATGTAGAGTAAATTAATTAGTATTATCGTTACTATTTCTATAAATGAAAATTAATAATTTTCAAAATTAAGGATTCACATAGCACACGTTCCATTATGTGTACAAGCAGCAAATTGATTACTTTTACAGTATCTTTTATGGATGCATATAAGGCAATTGTATACATATGTATATATGTATATATATATATATATATATATATATGTATGTATGTATATATATATATGTATGTATGTATATATATATATATATATATATATATGTATGTATGTATATATATATATGTATGTATGTATATATATATATATATATATATATATGTATGTATGTATATATATATATGTATGTATGTATATATATATATATATATATATATATGTATGTATGTATATATATATAT